>CM044011.1:54139788-54209788 GCA_024085815.1 Flaveria linearis | reverse complement strand
GGGAAATGACGAAAGGAGAAAAAAAACTACACCTGACGCGGGAGGTCCCGCCACATGTAACCGTAGCCCGTCTCACCCACAAATCCCACTAAAAGTCCTTAATTTTTATTCTACGCCTCCACTCACTCCTATCCTCGATCATGTGCTCAGAGAGGTGCAAGTCTATCATATCTCGCCTAATAATCTCATCGCAAGTCAACCTAGGTCTACCTCTACTCCTCCTACCCTCTACGCTGATGTTCTCTACTGCTTAACAGGTGCTGACATCGTTCGCCTGTTCACGTGCCCATACCATCTTAGTCTTCCCTCTCGTATTTTATCTGTGATACATGCCACCTCTAGCCTCTGGCGAAAGACGTCGTTTCTGATCCTATCTAATCTTGTGTGTCCACACATCCACCTCAGCATTCGCATTTCTGCGACCTCTATTTGTCTTTCTTGCGATTTCTTTATAGCCCAACAGTCTGTGCCGTATAACATAGCTGGGCGTACTGCCATTTTGTATAGTTTTCCCTTTAGTTTTGGTGGGAACCTCTTATCTCACAGAATCCCTGATGCTGCTCTCCACTTGCACCATCCTGATTGCACACGATGGGCCACATCGCTGTGTATCTCTCCGTCTTCCTGTATAAACGAGCCAAGGTATTTGAACCTACACGTCCGGGGGACCGCCATGCCCTGTATACTGATTTGGGTGTTTTCTTCGGCCTCACCACTAAAGTTACAATGCATGTATTCTGTCTTAGAGCGACTTATCGTTAGGCCCTTGCGTTCTAGTGCTACTCTCCACTGTTCTAATCTGTCGTTAAGCACCGTCTTAGATTCTGATATTAAGACAATATCATCCGCAAACAGCATACACCATGGGACTGGCTCTTGTATGGACTTGGTCATCTCGTCCAACACTACTGTGAAGAGGAATGGGCTCAATGCCGATCCTTGGTGGAGTCCCACTTCCACCGGGAAGAAGTCTGTGTCTCCGACAGGTGCTCGTACACACGTTTTTGCCCCGTCATACATATCCTGTATTATTTTGATATACCTCTCTGGTACCCTTCTAAGTCTTAGACTTTCCCAGATTAGTTTCCGCGGCACACTGTCATAGGCTTTTTCTAGGTCAATGAATACCATATATAGATCTCTTTTCTTTTCTCTATATTTCTCCATTATCCTCCTTATGATGTGTATAGCTTCCGTTGTAGAGCGTCCTGGCATAAATCCAAATTGGTTTACCGTTATCTGAGTTTCTCGTCTAATTCTCTTGTCCACAATTCTTTCCCATAGTTTCATCGTGTGACTCAATAGCTTTATTCCCCTGTAATTTGCGCAACATTGGACATCTCCTTTTTTCTTATATATGGGGACTATGACACTGCTTCTCCACTGCTCTGGCATCTTTCCTGTCTTGAAGATAGTGTTGAATAAGTCCGTTAGCCATTGTAGGCCCTCATCTCCAAGGCACTTCCACACTTCAATCGGAATGTTGTCTGGCCCCACCGCCTTAGCCCTTCCCATTTTCCTCAAAGCTCTCCTAACTTCATCGACTGTGATGCTTCTACAATAACACTTGTTTTGTTGCGTCGTTTGAGTTGTTTCATCTATCTCTGTTTATTGATTACTGTTTGTTATGTTGAAAAGGTTATCAAAGTAAGTTTTCCATCTCCCCTTGATGTCTTTCTCCCTCACCAAGACCTTACCATCCGCGGCCTTTATAAACTTCACCATTGTCAAGTCCTGTCTTCTACGTTCCCTTGCCTTGGCAATCTTAAACATTTCATGTTCACCCTCTTTCGTCTCTAGTCGCTTATACATCCTCTCGTATGCTGTGTTCTTTGCCTCTGACACAGACTTTTTCGCCTCTCGTTTAGCCTCTTTGTATTTATCTTTTAGCTTTACTCGTTCTTCCTCATTACTACAGCGTAAAAGCTCTCTAAAACTTTGTTGTTTAATTCTTATCTTCTCCTGTACATTTTTGTTCCACCACCAGGATTCCTTATGACCGAGTGTCCTATTTGTTGTGGTCCCAAGCGTTTCTTTAGCTGCTTGAATGACTGTAGTTGCCATAGCCTCCCACTTTTGGTTGGCGTCTTCCTGTGGCCCGCTCAGGTTCATTGGTATGATTTTCTCTCTAAAGATGGTAATCTTTTCGTCTTTGAGTTGTCCCCATCTGATCGTAGGTCTACTTCTCTTAGTTGGTTGGACAATTGCTTTCTTCATTCGTAGATCTGCCACCAACATGTGATGTTGAGTGAGTACTGTCTGTCCCGGTATTGTCTTGCAGTCCTTCCACGAGCTACGATCTTCTCTTCTCATCAACACATAATCTATCTGTGTGTGTATCCCGCCGCTGCTAAACGTAATTAGATTCGACTCTGGTTTCTTGAAAAATGAGTTTATGATGCTTAGTTCATGCGCCAATGCAAAGTCAAGAAGTTCCCTACCGACGTCATTCCTCAGACCATACCCAAAGCCTCCATGCACCAACGGGAAATGATCGTTGTCCTTACCGATATGCCCATTAAAATCTCCTCCTATGCATATTTTTTCTTGTCGCGGTATGTCTCTCAAAACGTGGTCTAAACTCTCCCAGAACTTCTTTCTTTCCGTTTCCCCTAATCCAACTTGTGGTGCATACGCACTAACTACAGCCACTACTTCGTCCCCTATCATTATCCTTAACAACATAAGTCTATCGTCGTATCTTCTAACCTCCACTACATTATCCTGGAGTTCTTTGGCAACTAGAAAACCTACTCCATTTTCTGTTCCATCTGACCCTGAATACCATAGTTTGTACCCATTACACTCCTTTGCCCTCCCACCCCGCCATCTAGTCTCCTGGAGGCACGCTATCTGAACCCTACGTCTCCTTAACACATCTATTAACTCTAATAACTTACCAGTAAGTGTTCCTACATTCCACGATACCAGTCGTAATCTATAACCCTTTTTCCCTGTAGTTGCATCTCTCGTCACCGAACATGATCTAGGGGCAGCATAATGTTTCCTGTTACCTATTATACCTCACTCACTCAGCGTGACAAGAAACACCTTAAGAAGAGGTTGCCACAGTAATAAAGTATAAACAAAAATAGTCAGTCACGCAAGAGCAACAACACAGGTAACACACAATCAAAACCAGCAGCAGAGATATATCAATCACAAGACACTGTAACAGGCACAATAATAGGGGATGGCTCTCCCTATTTAAACCAGGATGCTGGTACTCCTAACCCAGCCAAATAATCTATACGAAAGAATATAATTATATATTTTAGAGCAGACTACAAAGTTATTCTATAACTAAACAGGAAATATAAAAGGATAGAAAGATCTGACAGTGGGGGTTTCCCAAGTTAGGGTTCGCCGATCGATTGAGGTCCGTAACCTTCGGGGGTTACAAGGCTCACAGGAACCTAGATGAACAACAACTCGTAACAGGTGACAGTAGGTGTTAATGTGGTTCTTGAAGCCGATCCTTGGTAATCCCTGAAAGCCGCCAAAGTACCTGCAATTATAAGAGAAAACAGCTACCTGTGGTCACCAGCGCTTGATTTGGCCGGCGCCGGCTGAAATTTTGGCAAACTTTGGCAAAGTAGACAACCGACACAAATTACTCACACAGAACACCGATTTGCAAGCGAACACAAGGGAAACGATTAAGCAGAAATCAGCTTAGATCCAAAAAATTTTCCCCAGAAATCACAAATTACTCAAAGATTAAGTAGAAATCAGTATAGATCCAAGGCGAAAACCACAAATTACTCACAAATTACTCAAAGATTTGCAAGCGAACACAAGGGAAACCACAAATTACTGCAGATCCCTATAGCACGTCCCCAGATCCAAACTCGTCAATGGTTGAACCTGCAAATCGTCGAGGGTTGTGGTGTCGGTTGTGGTGGCTGAGGTGGTTGGGTGGGTGGTTGTCGGTTTGTGGTGGCTGCGGGGGGTGGGTGGGTGGCTAGCGGGCGGTGGGGGCGGTGAAGGGGATGACGCGTACCAGGTGGTGGGGAGGTGTTCGGTGACCGGTGATGGTGGTGACGGTGACGGTGGTGACAGGTAGGGCTCCGTAGGGGTTGCAACACCGCGGTGGTGACAGCTAGGGCTCTGGAAGAAGTTGCTCCACCGCGAGTTGCAGGTGGCCGGTGATGGTGGTGGCGGTTAGAGCTCCGGCGAGTTACCGGTGGTCCGCCTGCTAGGGCTCCGGCGGGTTCCCGGTGGCCGGCGGTGGCGGTGACCGGTGATGGTGATGGTTAAACGGCACAATAGAGAGAGAAAGCTTAGAGAGAGAGAGAAAGCTTAGAGAGAGAGAGAGAGAGAGAGCAACTTCTATAACAAAAATAATAAGGCTAAAACCATAAAAGAAACAAAATATAAAACTTGGTCTAATCAGAGCTAGTCATGTGTCTAGTTATCTAGCATTATTCATAAAACTTCTAAAATCATATAGATATTATTTGCCTACATATGAAACATATAATGTGAGAAATAGGTAACTCTGAAGAATTATGATTTTGGCCACCAAATTTTCATGTCTTCTTTCGGGTTCTTACGTATTTTAGAGAGAGATTGGTGAACCTATTTTGTTTATACGTCAACTCACATGTTGTAGAGAGAGAAAGATGCATGTGTGTGATGATAGTGGAGACAGCTGAGGCAGTTGCCACTTCGACTTGGTGGCAGCCTCTCCGCATTGGTCGTTTCCTTGCTGCCGGTCTTCCGTCATCTTGAAACTAGATGGGGTCGGTTGCGGTGGGTGCGGTGACAGACTAGATCTCGCAGTCGTTTCCTCACCGCTGATGTGTTTTCTTGTTTTTATTGGGTTCTTGTAAGGGAACTTAAAGAGAGAGAAGGGGTGGTCTAGCGGGTTGGCATATCTAGCGAGGAGGTCGTGGTGGGTCTATGACGACAGCCGATGACAACGTGCTTGCTCGTGTTTTGGTAGCCACAGGCCCTGTTACCACCGGGCCCGTGCTCGCATGGGTTTCCTTGGCGGTGAAAGAGGAGACATATATTCTTCCTCTGTTTTTAGGGTTCGTAATATCAGATCTGTTCTATGGTTTGTTTTTTGGGGTCATGGACCCTCAAGGTTCTTGATTTCATATATGTACGTACGCATTTGCCCCATCTATATCACCAAATGATGTCGAGTTCCTCTATCATTTGTACACAAACGCATGTTTTCTCATGGTGGCGGTGACTGTGGTAATGTCGGCATGACAGTGGCAATGGCGGAGGTAGCAGCTCCGCTTCCCGCCGTCGTCATTGTTCTGTGTTTTAGGTGATTTTCCATTATACTGCTGGTGTTAATGGTGTTGAACAGTTGTTTATCTGACCTATGTCTACCTCTGCTGCTTGTATCATTTTGTCGATGATGATGAGACCTACCTCATTTGAGGCTTTTTTATGTGTTGATGATGTTGAGCTGATGCTCATCTGAGACACTGTTGGACATGTTCCTTCTCGATTGTTGCTTTGGACCAATATGGGCATATGTCGGACCTTTTGAAATAAATTAGATAGTTTCACAAAATTTTCTCATATAAATATATATAACATTAGCTTATCGATGATTATGGACACGTCTTCCTATGAGACCGTTGCTTTTGGTTAAGCTATGATTTTATATAAAAACTGGTGCAGGTTGCCTTGGCTTGGCATCCATTTTTGGTGTGCAGCTGCAAGCGGGGTATCGATCTTATCATGTTGTGAGACTGTTGTTCGTTGATATCGATGATGATGGACATGTTTTCATCTAAAACCGTTGCTTTTGGTTTAGCTATGATTTTATATGAAAACTGGTTCCGGTGGCCTTGGCTTGACACCCATTGTCGGTATGCAGCTGCAACGGGTATTAGTTTAATGATTACTTTGGCTATGGTTCAAACTGTTACGTTATAGCTATGATGATCGAAACACAAGTCTGAGCATCGGTCGACCCCGTTCTTAAGACGCTCAACGCGTGTCCGGGTTAAAACACCAGTTATATTAAAATTGTAACTCATCTTATTTATCGGAGAAATATCACACACACACCCTAATCTTCAAGATTATTGTTCAAACACCGTGTGTGGCTTTTCCGAGTAGTGTCTCATATGAAGTTAATTCAAGAGAGATCATTTTAATATTCTTCATAATTCAAGAGAGATCATTTTAATATTCGAAGTAACTTGGACTAGGGGGCAAAAATGCTAGAAAATGACCATGAATTTGGTCGAAAGCTGCACACCCTTAAAAATAGTACTTAAAAGTAAAATATCTTTTACTTCTTTTCTTTAAGTTTAATTTGATGTTCCTTAACCCTCATTTTTACAACAATGTATTAATCTTGTTCTTATTTTTAACTACATTTTGATATAAATATGTGACGACTCTAAAAATTAAGGTCAGATAACTCGATGTTTAAGAATTATTACAAGTTGAACATTATACATATTGTGAGGTCACTGGATCGATAGACATCCTAGCGTATTCTTGACGGAAGGTGATAAACCAAAAGATATACAATGGTACGAACAATAATCGAATGATTTCATTGATAAAACCTAACGATTACAAGCTCGTTACAACATAAGAATCAAGACTTTTGGCAAGGGGAGATCGAGCATGATCTCCCTTCTCATCTGGCAGCACCTAGGCCCCGGGCAGACTATCAAAAACCTTACTTTCTACACATTGAAACTGGCCCATATTAGACGCGACTGGGCCCATTCGTGCGATTGGACCATGCGTATGGTCCAATCGTACGACTGGACCATGCGTATGGTTCAATCGTACGACTGGACCATTCTTATGGTTCAGTCTTACGAATGCCCCAACCGCATCTTTCAGTCGCACGACTGGCCCATTAGCCTGGCTCAGTCGTACGACTGAGTCTCATTCGCATATGCTCCTGCGAATGACCCAGTTTCATGTGTTTACAACATATCAGGTGTAATACATTAAGAGTAGACTATTCGTCAAGCGACGGACACACTATATACGACAATATATGCTCCAACACATATTATTGTTAGAATTTACTAAGGTAACTTTATTTGAATTTTATATGTATATATGCTACCTGAACATGCATGCATGTATAATTAGTTACGTATGCATGTATGTATATATTTAAAAACATGTAGTTAAGTATATAATAAGACATTTGCTATATATCTATATGTAATGAAATAAATAACAAAAACTTAATCAAACATTTACCAAACACAAACTAATTTAACCTTAATTACCCTCACACTATCCTCGGCCGATCCATGCTTTGTCACCACCTTGAAGGAAACTAATCACCTTCTTAGAATACCACATAAACTACCATTATTACTAAGTGATAGGTGGCATATTCTAGTGCCTTTGGCCAACCTTCCGTGATTACCATGGCACTAAACTACTTAGGAATATGACACCTCAACAAGTTAACATCATTGCTATGTGATAAGGTGGCAAACTCTTGGCTTAACCATGTGTTAACCGCCACATCTACACCTTCAACCATTCGGCTATAAGAACTTCTGAAAGCATTGTGGCAACTTTCCTCCTTACACCTTTCAAACACTAGAATCAATTTTTGACCCATGGAACCAAAACAACCACAACCGCAACCCACCACAATCACAACCGCAACCCACCACAATCACAACCACCGGCACTCTTTCTCTCGGATAGAACACCACCAACACTACCATAGCCACCGACCACCGCCACCATCCCTACTCCCTCTCGGTTCCTACACTAACCAAGCACCATCATCATGAGTTACACATTATCATCATCCTTTAACCACAAAGCTCAAGAACAAGGACACAAAGTTGATCATTAAGAACCCAAAGAACACACCCTTAAATCCTTCTTTTACTTCTAGATCAAGGTAAGGTACTCAAATTATATATATGTGCTTGATATGCATGATATAACCAACTTTATATGTGAAAACTTACAAGAACTTATGAACACATGATTTTTACTTCAAAATCAGTAAAAAATAGGATTTAAGAGTTAAAAACTTAAAGGTTTTAAACAAAAAAGGTTAAACAAGAAGGATTACAAATAAAATGTTTAAAGTCTTAGTATTCTTGACGAAATTATATTTAATAAATAAATGACTATGATTGGGGGAATGAATCCAGAAGTAAGTTTAGAAATACTAGTATTATCAATCTTTAAATTTTGGTATATTAAAGTTGAGTAAATTAATTTATGTGATTTAAATAAGGAAAAATAAGGAAAATATATGGAAGCTCCGAACCTGGTAAAAATCTATAAAAATTATATAATTATTATATGTTATAAAAGCTCCAGAATAAATTGCGTGATTAAATTCCTTTATATGACTGAGATTAATATTTTAATTTGATCTGTAATTATAAAATCGAAAGAAATATCTAAACTATGAAATAAATTATGTAAAATTCACATAATTTATGATGTTCCGCCACTTGTCATTTCTCTTAATCTACGTTTTTGCCACTTGTCATTTTTCTATAGATTCACACAACAATTTTCCCACCAGGGTGTTATGATAATTTAAATCTCATCAAATTCTCTCTCTCTTAAAAAAAATTTTATAATTACTATGTTTCTCTCTCTTATCTATTTTTTAAGTCAAACTATCTTTTTCTAAAATAGATTTTATGAAGAAATTTAAAAATAACATCTTTTAGTTAAAATCTAAATAACAAAAATCTAAAGTTTATATAATATGAAATTTTCTAAATCATTAAATATTTTTTAAACAAAATATTTTAAAGTCGTTTTGTTTATAAAAAATTATAAACATGTGAAATATTTTAAAACAATCCTATTAAAACAAGCAGAATAATTACAAATCATATTTTTTTAAAAACAAGATTTTTATAAAAAATATTTTTTTATAAAAAAATCTAAAAACGAATGTTTAAAAATAAAAATATTTACATAAGAGAGTTAAAAAATAGTATAATTACTTTATTTTTTGAACTATTACCTATATATAATTTTAATTATATTTTACATTAAAATAATATACTGTTATTATTCATGTTAATTTTACATATATATTTTACATTAAAATTAATCTGTTTATTTAATAATTATTTAGCTTATCTATCTATCTATAAAAAACTAAAATAAGCGTGAAACAATTATAGATCTCATTATACTTACTTTTTTATTTCTTTATATTATTAATAATAATGCTGAACACTAATAATATTACTCATACTATTTTCAAATTAAAAAAATATATAATTTAAAAAATTAAAAACCTATTTTTTATTATAACCCACTTTTTTAAAAAAATTTATAAAGTATAGAATACAACGAATTTTTTTTTAAAAAAATCATTTTTCTTAAAACAATATATTTAAAAATCACAATTTTTTATAAAATAAAAGTTTAAGAAAAATACATTATTGTTTATTTACTTAGAGTATCTATTTATACGTACTTGTAATCATATTTTATTTTCAAGCATGGTTTTATAATACATAAATTTTTAATTACTAATAATTTAATATTTTATTTGTCCAATCCATGTATTACGCGGGGACTAACCTAGTTTTACAATATGTGTAAATTTCATAATTTTTGGAGATATGAAACTATTTTTCTTGAATTTTAGGAAATTTAGAAAACTTACAGTAAACTGTTTATTATAAATTATAAACCAGGAATTTATGGGATAAATAGGCTACAAAATAAATGTTCTGGAAAATTTTAGGAATTTTATAATAACAGTAGCTATTTTTTCTATTTATGTTAAGCTTATATTAATTTTAGAAAAATATCTGAATTTAGTTAATAGTTGGCATTTTTATATGGTCATTGATATTATCAGATAATTTTGCTATTAAACTTTTGAAAATTTTGAGTAACCATAGTTACTGTTTTAGAATTTTGACTGAGGTGCTGAAAATTTTAATATGTTTCTAACTTATAATTAATTTTATAGGTTATCGCTGAAATTGAGCTGAGATTCATAGCTCCGTTTTTATTATGATTTTAGGGGAAAAAGCATACTGTTTTGTGTTTCATGCAAGTAAATAAGACTTTTTAGATAAACTATCATGTTGCCGTAAAATACAACCATTAATTCGGATTAGAAACCGTCTGATTATATTGGTAGCGCTACTTAGGAAATATTTCCTGCACCAACAGAATGAGTGTTGTGATGCTATATTATCTGATGTTTGTGATTTGTATTTGTGACAGTTATAATCACCTGGCATATAAGTAGGTTTGATTGTAATCTATTATTTATGTTGCACCAATATGTTTTGTTTGGTTATTAAACCTATGTTTCTCACCAACATTATGTTGACAGTTTTAGTATATTTTTCAGAAGAACAAAATGACTAACAGTATTATGTTCTCATTTGATGTTTACGACGGTTGGGGCGAAGTAATTGAAAGAACTTGTGTAAAAATAACTGTTAACATATTTGTGCCTAGTATAATGGTGGATGCACGCATTCACTACTGTCACACCCTCAATTTCCATAAACGGGGTTTTACCGTTAGGCGTGTCACATACCAGGATCTCAGACACGGTCATATCAAACGACACTATATGAATTTAATAATAAACGTTTGACTTAAATCAGAATAACATGAAAGAAATAAACATCAGTGCGGAAGCGTAAAACTGAAATGTAAACAATACTGAAAGTCTGAAATGCTATGCCAAAACAAATGTTCAATGCAACTAAATGAAACTGATGAATGAATGTCCTGAGTGCGTCCTTAATCGTGCATCATGAGATCAAGCGTTCCTGTGACCTGAGAAAACATGCTAAAGTGTGTTAACATAAAGTTGGTGAGTTCATAGGTTTTATCACCGATAAAAATATTTGTAACTGTTCGAATGGTGTTGCAATTAAAGCATATCGATAGGTAGCTAGCCTATAAACAAGTTACTTAGCGTTTCGAACCGAAACTGACTGTTTGTATGTTTGTATGTTTGTTGCCTTCCCGTCACGTCTCACCAGACAGTGACAAATATTAGGTCAATAATACACCCGTTTGACCTCCAATCAAGCTAGCGCGACTACCCCGGGCGGGGTTTGTCAAACCCAGTAGTACTACTCAGAATTACCTCGCCACACGTTACTAACGGTTCGAGAATGTAAGGACTTTCAAGTATGTTTGCACTAACGTAACAGGCGATATCAATAATACTAAAACCATTTTGTAAATATGTTTGCATGTTTTCTCCCCCAAAAAGGAAAGAAAGTAAAATAGGGGTCGTGAAGACTCACCTTGATTGCGTTGCAACAAAAACGTAAGCACCAAAAGAGACGGTTTCCAATTAACCTGAGTTTCATTTAATATTCGATTAATATTAAATGTCAATAATGTGATCGTACGGTTTCGCGTTTCACGATTCGGTTACTGTGTCGTCATTGATATTTTTCCATTCTCAAGTAACACAGTCAAGCACAACACGCACCCGATGAAAAGGACTCGGTTATCACGTATAAAGTACACTTTAGTTACGTGACCTATTTATAATAAAACTCATACTTAACACACTCATGATAATTTATATATATAATTTAGTCACCTCATGATATTTCTTACTTTTAACCCACTCTCATGGTACACATTTGTAGGCTATAAATAATCTACATATACAATATATATATTACATATAAACATAGCACATAATGTATAACACACACATTCCATACATATGTATATAATATATATTTCGAACACTCATATACTTATTCAAATACACACAAACCCATGTGATCATACTTGCCTAAACCCCAACAATAGAGAACATATATGCAGTAGTAGTACCCCACAACTCCACAATCATACCTATATTTATATATTATACCTACTAACATACATTAACAAATAACAATAGCAACCATTGGTTGTTGCTACCATGCATGGAAACATACATACTCATCAACCCGAAAACATACCCACACATGTGAACATTAACCACCCATGCGCACACTAGCATTCCTTCATCTATACATACACACACCCAAGTACAACAACCACAAAGAACACCACACACTCACGCTGTACATACATACTTATATATATCCACGCACACATAGATAGATATACATGCATACACATAACCCAAAATCATAACTATGAATGAAGAAACCCGAAAAACAAACCCACGACTCACATACACACACCAGAACAACCACACAACAACATGACGAGGCCCGAAACAATGAAATAATCACCGGGAACGAAACCGCGTTTAAAACCGTAACCCGAAACTCGAAGCCGTATCGTAATGAATCATGAATAGAGAACGAGAAGTCGTACCGCGCGAGGCTGTTTTCGGTTGTCGATCGGGGCTATCGAAGACGATGACGGTTGTCAAGAGTTTGCGGTTGCAAGCGGAGGGGACGTTGAAGGTGCTCGGTCGGGTGGTGTCGTTGATGCTTGTTCGCGCGAGGAAGTGGTGTGGCCGTCTGGTGTCGTCGTCACGGGGGAGGGGTCGTCGAGAACCATTGCCGTCGGGAGGGTGGCTAGGGTTGAGAGGTTCACGAATTGCAGATTGTTGGGGGGGAGGGTTTCACGATTGCAGTGGGCGTATGGGTGGGAGGGTTGGTTATTTTGTAGATAGATTTGTTTGTAAATTAACAACTTTAGTCCCTTTAGTTCAGCTAGTTTCTAAGATTGTGCTTTAGGTATTTAGTTTGTTTTAAGTGTTAGTTTTGGTTAAGTTAGAGTTATATATTAATGGGTTGCAATATTTATAATATTACCAATAATAATAATAACATTTATATTTACAATGATACTACTATAATAATTGTTATTTTCGTGAGCAACGACGAGCAGTTAAAGAAATAGGGACGATGTACGTCTGGAAAAGTGAGTTGTCACATCATCCCCTTGTTGAAAGAATTTTCGTCCCGAAAATTAGAACGTAAGGTTGACGCAGAACGTCAGGTTTCAATAGCAGCACAGAGAAGCATTCAAAAGTTTTATTAGATCTGGTTTTCTGGAATTTCTAAAACAAATCAAAAGTAAAGAAATGTTGGGTTTTAAGTTTCGCGAGAGTTGTGACAACTATTACTGAAGATATGTGAAGTAGTTATAAATGTTGTAATAGGTTAGATGTAATAGTCTTTAGTTAGACAAATTTTATAAACCTTATGTAATCGGACTTTATATATAAAATGTTTAATTTGCTATTATATGTGTTTGTCTATAATTATTGTGTTTTGAGCCAAAGAATCACATCCAAGCATTTCACGCTTCCGCCGGGATGTGACAAAATATCAACTAAAAACGGAGTAGCCGCAATGCGGTCATAACTCTCCTCTTAAAATATTTAAAATTATCGGAAGTGCATGAGATAAAGTTAGAGAAGAACTACCCAACTTATAATAGTGTAATGCATAGCAAAAGTGTATAATGGATGAAAAGGAATTTCCACAAATTGGGGAGCCATCATCTACCATCCTTTATTCCCAAAGATTCCAAGTACACAAATACCAAAAGAACTTGTAATTACTTTTTATATGCAACTATTTTTTCACTTGTATAATGTTTTAGTGGATTTCTTTGTTTGCAATATGGTTGTTCACCATGGAATTGGTTGGACAAGTAAATCGGCCATCCGAACTTTGTTTTTGGTTTTCCTTTATTTTTTCATGATTTTTTATGAATTCTTTGATTCCGTTGGATGCATCCATAACTAAATGAACACAAATTTTCAATTAGGGAGAGAAAGGTGAAACCTTATTAGATCTCTAATGAGATGATACGTGATTTAAGATACGTGAGATATTTTGAGAAGTATTGTGAAAAAGAAAGCTTTTAATATCTATAAAAAGTTTCTTCTTATTTAGTTATTATCCATAATGTTTTATTTATTTACATGAATATAATTATTATTTTGTTCTATTAATCAAATGATCCGAGCATCTAGATAAGATCTTTAAATTCTCAATGTATAAAATTTTTAAATAATCCCCCTCCCTCTATCTCTCTTCACCCTCTTATACATATGTACGTTTGTACGTATATACATATGTATGTAATTATATTCATATACATGAGAGAGTTTAAGCAGAATATTTTTACAAGAACTGTAAGAAAAAACAAACATTTCATTTTTTCTAATATAAGTAAAAAATTTAAATGAAATATTTATTTCTATGTTAAATTTAATAAAACAATATGAACTAATTATTTAAAGAAAAAGTTCAAATACAAAGTGTATTTTTGCTACAAAGTGTGAGAAGACACAATGAGTTAAAAAAAACACAATGAGTCAAAAAATACATAAAAAATTATATCTCACAATCAAATCGAATTTCAAAAAAGTAATTCGGAGCTTTTATTCCCCTAGTCGTCATCAATAAGAAAAAAAATAAACGAAAAAATAAAAAATAATAAAAAAATTAACGTTTTTTATTGTGTCATTTATGAAAGACACAATAACTTTTTTGTGTCATTATGAAAGACACAATGACGTTATTGTGTCAATATAAAAAACACAATGACGTCATTGTGTCATATAATGACACAATGAAAAAAAATTTTTTTTATTTTTTTTCTGAAAGAGGACAATGAGATGAACAAAGGCTCCGAAGTGTTTTTTTCTAAAATTCGATTTAGATTGTGAGATATAAATTTTTTTGACTTTTTTAGGTTCATTGTGTCTTCTCACACTTTGTAGCAAAAATACACTTTGTAAAATAACCTCACCCTTATTTAAATGTTTTTTCCTATACATACCATACACGCTTTTATGTAGAAAATGATTTCTTGAATTAAACAACTAATAAAAAAATAAAATGATTTATGTTTGTTATTTTTCTTTTAGAATGATTTACTGTTTTGAAGTAAACATCACCCTATGTATATACGGGAGGCGCTAAAAAGTGTGTAACTTCTGGAAAACATGAGAAGGCAACATGAGTCGCAAAAGCTTAAGAAGCGTGAGAAGGGAAAAAAATAGACATAACTTATATAGGGAAATAAACAATCATTAAACAACCTTTATTGTGATAATCCACTAAATCAAATCTATAGTGAATATAAATCTGATGTAACTGGATGTTTTCCATGTGTCATTCTTATTATTTTAATAGAAAATGACAAATTTGACATTTTACACCTTATAATTTTTATTGTTTATTTAAAAAAGTTTACCCTTTACGTACATAACTTTTTTATACTATTTTATTTTATGTATTAAAATTATACCATATAACTAATCATATTTTTCTCTTTAATTCCACTATAGTCTTGCCTAAAAACTAAATAAATTTTATGCTTAACATAATGTGATAAAAATTTATGCTTAACACCAGTGTAACAAACACTTATATTATAACTACACCCCTAGAAGAAACACTTACATCAATATAATGAACACTTACATCAATGTGATGAACAATTATGCTGTAACGACCAGAGTAATAAATACTTATACTATAACTATACCATTATAACAAACAATTAAATCAAACTTAACTCACTGTAATGACCAATGTAACAAACTTAGTTTAATAAAATCACTAGATCAATGAAAAAATTAAGCAGACAACACAGATTTGATTAATAAACAACAGATGTATAACTAACCTTATCGCAAACAATCAGATCTTACAAACTACTGTAAATTGTAAGCTTTAAATTATAAATCTATAATTTAAGAAAATGGACTAGCTAGATAAAATATTAAGAGTTAATTACATAAATAGTCCCTGTGGTTTACCTAAAGTAACAAGTTTAGGTACTAACTTTTTTGAGTAACAACTTTGAGTATCGTGGTTACTATTTTGTAACACATGTGGGTACTAAGCGCAACGTCCGTTTGTTTTTAACGGATTACCCTATCACGTGTGAAAAACGTGAGGGTAATTTAGTCAAACCAATTAGAAAGGTATAGAGTTAATTACACAAGTAGTCCCTGTGGTTTACCTAAAGTAACAAGTTTGGGTACTAACTTTTTTGAGTAACAACTTTGAGTATTGTGGTTACTATTTTGTAACACCTGTGGGTACTAAGCGTAACGGTCGTGTGTTTTTAACGGATTACACCATCACGTGCCAAAAACGTGAGGGTAATTTAGTCAAATCAAATAGTAACGTATACTTTACCAATTTAAACCCTTGCTTCATCATCGTCTTCATTTCTTCTTCATCATCTTCATTTCTTCTTCAACGACTTCAAAAATTGAAGCCCTAATTGTTTCAAGTAACCATGGTTATGTGCAAATGTGATAGAGCAGCCATAATAAAAAACTCTTGGACTAACAACAACCCTGGACGACGCTTCTACTCTTGCCCACAACTGGTAATTTCTTCTAAACCATCTGCAACTTCTGAATCCGTCATTACATCTTCATCTGCTTCGTGTTTATTTGCAGCGATGTAAAAGATGTAATGACGGATTCAGAAGTTGCAGATGGTTTAGAAGAAATTACCAGTTGTGGGCAAGAGTAGAAGCGTCGTCCAGGGTTGTTGTTAGTCCAAGAGTTTTTTATTATGGCTGCTCTATCACATTTGCACATAACCATGGTTACTTGAAATAATTAGGGCTTCAATTTTTGAAGTCGTTGAAGAAGAAATGAAGATGATGAAGATGATGAAGAAGAAATGAAGACGATGATGAAGCAAGGGTTTAAATTGGTAAAGTATACGTTACTATTTGATTTGACTAAATTACCCTCACGTTTTTGGCACGTGATGGGGTAATCCGTTAAAAACACACGACCGTTACGCTTAGTACCCACAGGTGTTACAAAATAGTAACCACAATACTCAAAGTTGTTACTCAAAAAAGTTAGTACCCAAACTTGTTACTTTAGGTAAACCACAGGGACTATTTGTGTAATTAACTCTATACCTTTCTATTTGGTTTGACTAAATTACCCTCACGTTTTTCACACGTGATGGGGTAATCCGTTAAAAACAAACGGACGTTGCGCTTAGTACCCACATGTGTTACAAAATAGTAACCACGATACTCAAAGTTGTTACTCAAAAAAGTTAATACCCAAACTTGTTACTTTAGGTAAACCACAGGGACTATTTGTGTAATTAACTCAAATATTAATGTAACATGGGTTACTATGCTGATGTAATAATGTATTATGCTATTGTGGTCCTTATTTAGAAAAAAACAATTGCAGATCTACCAATTCCAACTATGAAAGTCAAGTTTCTTCTCAATATTCCAACTATTTATGATCTCCATTGGATCTAGAAACCCTATTCCAACTATAGAAATCAAGTTTCATCTACCATACCTTAAATCAACCATTGCCATCATATTGTCAGATAATGACAACTTCTTGGATTGAAGGATAAAGTAAAAGGAAACTAAAAATCATGAAAACTTACATAAAGTGAAAATGAATCGAAAGATGAAGCAAGATGACTCGATAGCCAGCAGAAGGTATAGTTCACGGTGGTGAATGACGCCGAAGATGGTAGTGTTTCTGGGTGGGTGCAGCATATGGGTCATTGTTGTTGGATGATCTTTGTGGGATTTTGTGATATTGAATAAGAGTTGGCTCTAGGTATGGTTGATCGTGAGGAAGATGGTTGTGGTTTAGGGTGGAGATCCCATTGTTGCTACCATTATTGGTGTTAGGGAAGACGGAGAGGAAAGTAAACTGATTTGAATATAAAGGACCCACACGAAAAATGATCATCTTACCCCTTATATAAACTTAGCATTTCAAATGGAATCTATAATATTTTATATTAAATCAAAGGCTATGATTGAGTTAACGGGTTATCATAATAACACAGGTTAACATCCATTTCCTATCATATATATATATATATATATATATATATATATATATATATATGTAACTTGTATGAGTTACATCGTAACTCTTAGTTTTACACTTGATAACATATACTTACATATACATAACCCCTACATGTACGTAACTCGATCTTAGTTGTACACTTTATAACACATACGTACATATATGTAATCCCTAGTTTTCATTTATAATATGGTTTTCAAGGGATCCCTCACCTATTAATATATATATATATATATATATATGTGTGTGTGTGTGTGTGTGTGTGTGTGTGTCCATCTATCCTATCAACACCTCTAATAATCTCATTTAAATCAAAGCTTCAAATATACGCAACTTAAGTATATTAGTGAAACTGAAATGGAAAAACAAAAACAGTTAGGTGAATAGTTGACTAATAATCAATAATTTTGAAATGCTTCAATAATTATATATATGGTTAAACGTATGTAAACATGTTTACATACACATAAAAAGTTTGGCATACATGATTATGTACATGTAAACATGTTAACATATATGCTTACATATGCATAAATAAGTTTGCTTAAATGCTTACATATACATAGCATATTTACGTTATATATATATGTACGTAAAAGATACACTGTAAGTAAGAAGAAGAAGCCATATACAGATACATCTAACGTAAATGTGTAACATATATGTAATATGATGTAAAACATAAAGCTAAAGTAAAAAACTAAACCCAGTTACTAAAATATTATTTCATATATGCAATCCTACCTTATGTACATGTGTGTTTACTTATGCGTTTCAAATGCACCTTCTTTTTCTTCTTCTGCAATTCATCATCTTTTTTTTGTGTTTACATATATGTAATGAAACGTTACCTTCACTACTTTGATGATGTGCGCCTTGTCTGACTTTCATGAAGCCCACCATCCTTCCTTCGTTCCATCAGTTTGGATTCATCATTTTAATTAAGAATTAGTTCAAGTTTGTTGATCTGGCATGAGGCAAGAACACTGGTATGAGACCTATGGTACTTGATGGGTATTTGGTATCTGAAGACAAGAAAGAAAGATCTGCAGGGAGTGGGTCAATTTAGTTTATGATGAACTCATTATTTAATCTCTTAAAGTCTTTCTTGAACTTGTTTTAAAATACTTGTAACATTCTGTATTTTTACGTTAGTTAAAAGTTAACGTCGTTTATTATTGTAAGGACCTTTGTTGACAATTATGAAACTCTTGTGTTGCTTAAGCCTATTTTCTCTATTTTTGTCTTAAATTCTTTAAATTGGAAGTTAACAATGACAATTATTACATATAAAAAATAATAATAATAATAATAATAATAATAATAATAATAATAATAATAATAATAATAATAATAATAATAATAATAATACTAATAATAATAATAATAAACAATAATAATAGTAATAATAACAACAATAATAACAACTAAGAATAATAATGATAATAATCCTAATAATAATAAGGATAACAATAATAGTAATAAACTATAATAATAATAATAACAATATAATAATGTTACTGGTAATAATAATAATATAATCATATTAAAGACAATCTCGTAAATAAATAAAATAATATAAGTTTTAATATTTTAAAACTTGTAATTAATTGGTTTTTACATAAAATAATAAAGTCTCAAAACTTCAGGGGTCAAACTGTAAAATTATTAAAACTAAAAACCTAGTTTTGGTAGCTTTTTTAAACAACTACAAACCACAGGGACTGATTGTGTAACATTTCAAAACGTCCCCTTTTCTTTCCCCCTCTTCACCCGTGTTTTCGGCAAAGCACATCCGGCCTCCGCTGCGGCTCCGGCGAAGCCAAAACCGGGCTTTAAGCCGCGGTTTTGACCCTAAAACACACCGAAACAATCGTGAGCGTATTTCGAACCTGTACACGATCTTTAATCGTGTTTTAATCAAGGTTTGATGGTCGATACGTGTAACCGAATGGGTCTTGAATCCCCAAAGCCGTTACACATCTAAAACTAAATAATAAACAAATTAACATACAGAAACGTTCAAGTAATCATCTCGAAGTTATTGGCAACATCAATTTCACCTGAAACCACCTTGTAAATTGATTAAATTGTTGAAACGACCGACTTTAAACTCTATAGCCGTTGGGCAAGTAATCGAACAAATAGAGCCTATTTAACAGAGGGGAATCACCACATTCGATCACTTTAAACTTATTATACACTCAATCACTTGGAAATACAACAGAAACATCAAAATCAAAACCCAAGTTCATCACCTATAGGACCGAGGCTTACCGAGCATAAACACTTCAGTTTGGCTACAATCAAGTAAGTTTAATATATCATTGTGCTCGTTTACACCTAGAAAACAAAGACCTATGTTTTAAATCATTAACGTCACCGATTTGATCTTCAATTTTAGAATTTAACAAATTAGGGTTCATACATTTTAGGGGAGTTTGTAACTGATGTTTTAAAGATCGGGAACCAAGATAAACCGCGGCCAAGGCCTTGGTTCACTGGTTCCCCACTCGCTTGTCATCTAGAGGTCCCGGGTTCGAACCCGGGCACCCTCTTATTATTTTTAAAGGCTTTCTAGCCTTAACTTTATTTTAGAAAAATTTTATTAAAAATAAAAATAAGTTTTACAAACTTCAAATATTCCTAAAATTAACAAAATATTTTCAGTAAATTAATTCTTGAAAAACCTTTTAACATTTGTTTACAAAAAATTAATTACAAGTGTTATACCTATAGATTTTTATAAAAATAGGCTTAAATAACAATTTAAATTATTAAAAAAATATTATTAGACATTAGATCATCTTTGGTAGGGATTAATCATGATAATTATAAATTTTAAATATATTTAATTATTAAATACACAAGTTATGTACAAAGAATTGTGTTCTTTTAAAAATTACATAAATGGTACCTTAACTTTCTTGGACAAAATATATACAAAAGTACACAAATTTTATTTACAAAAGCCCTAAAATCCTAAATACCCTAGTTCACGTTAAATCAATAACCTTAATATTAACTTAAATCTTGTAAATATATACTTAGGTACCTGTGAAGGACTATGTTGGAACGTTGCCTAATATATTTCTTATTAAACGTCAATTATATATTTATTGATCATGTGAGTATTTCAATACCCCTTTTTCCTATTTTTACACTTTGGGTGAAACATGTTACATTATAACCATTGCACTCGTAAACGTTTGATTCTTGTAAACTTATGGCAATTTATTTGTGTGTTGTGGTTAGTTGAACCTTGTAGCTACCATGTAATGTCGAATATATGTACAATCATTAACTATTACTGGCCTGGTGACGTCATTGATCTATGGGCCTGACAAGCCTGCTTGGTTGATCCAAGTACATTTAGCTAATCTTATATACTTGTAAACGTTTGAGACTTGTAAAACTTTGTCAAGGTTTAATTGTGCATTCTGTCTTACATCCCTAGTCACTTTGTTCTCTAATTTACAACATGAATTGCCATCTTTTATATACTTATGTATTGAAAACTATGGAAATCTCACCAACATTATTATTGACCTTTTATTTTTAACATGTTTCAGGAAATGCTCAAGTTTGATTGATATCTGAAGTGCTTTCACATCTAGGAATGGACCTAGTTAAATAAACGAAATAAATTGGATTGTTACATATTGTGTTATGTTATTTACTTTTTGAGACTTATGCTTGTAATGGTACAATTGGCACTTATGATTAATATATATTTGGATTATTAATAGTGTTATGTGGCTGTGAACGATCTTAACCTCACACCTTGACGTTTCCGCCGTCAAGGTTGGGGTGTGACAGATTGGTATCAGAGCCCATAACTATAGGGATTTAGGTTATTAGAAATGGTGACCTACACTATAGCATATGCATGGACCTTATAGAATTGTATTTCTATCTTGTAAATTATATGGTTTGCATGCTACATAATGCTATGCCTTCTTATCTGCAATTTGATGCCTTAGCATAGGATTGCCTAAACATTGTTACTTGTCTCCCTAAACTTATCTTTGACTCTTTGATTCTCCCCGAACATGAATCCTCTTAATCATATTCTCGACGACACTTGGAATCGCATACTTATGCTTATGACTTGGATCTTTAGACGTTATGTCTAATCTATATAAATCTCATCAAGGTTTTGATTTCATGAACCTAAGAAATATTGTGTGACACATAGACACCTGTATTCTGGATTTCCTGGCAAAAGGCCTCCGGCTAAGGTAAGCATTTCGCATAAATCCTACGGGACTAGTAATGCTTACCTGGGGATTTCTGGGATGAGTGATAAACTATGGTCAATATACACAAATTTCTAAGGCAAATTGGTCAATTCACCTTGACGTGTCAACGTTTCCAAATGGTAATGCGTTAGCAAATGGAATCATTTTGTGTACTTTACAACCCTTAGCTTGTCTTTGTCTAAACTACTATCCTTTGTTATCCTCATTCCTGTAGCTAACTCATTTTTGTATATCCAATATGTCTCGTCATCATGGAAAGCGTGGAAGTTCCGACCGCAAGCTTGCAGCAATGATCGCCCGACAAATGGCTGCTGTGCTCCCAACCATGGTTGCTGAACTTAATAGCACCCTAATGGCTAATAGCAACAACAACACCAATGGGAACAATAGCGGTACTCATGGAGAGAATAGCAACAATCAACAAGGGAACACTCACACCTGTACTTTCAAACACTTCAACTCGTGCAAACCCACTAGTTTAGTGGAAAAGAAGGAGCCACTGGACTCCTCGAGTGGTTTGAAAGTATGGAGAACACCTTTATCATTAGCGAGTGCCCCGATGAGTTCAAAGTTTGCTATGCTGCAAGTGTCCTTCAACAACGGGCACTAACATGGTGGAATAGTGAAAAGGGAAACCGTGGGGCTAAGGTTGCATTGGTGTTGCCCTGGGAAGAATTTAAGGATATCATGATACAAAAGTTTTGCCCGAGGAGCGAGTTGCAAAAGTTAGAGGAGGAGTTCTGGAACCTCAAACAAGATGGTGGAAATCACTTGGCTTATTTCACCCGACATCATGAATTGAGTATGCTTCTACCACACATGGTGGACACCGTACCCCGTAACATTGAGAAATTCATCAAGGGGTGCCACCTCAAATTCAAGATGCCGTGGTGGGTAGTAGGCCCTCAACTTTGGAGGAGGCAATTACTATCACCGCGCAGATCACCGAGAATCATATTAGAGCTGGTACTATGTCGGCAAAAGGTTCCAAGTCTACTATGAAGGTGACACCTGAGGTAACAAAGGAGGTACGGGTCGAGTCATCTTCCCAAAACAAGAAGCGTAAGTTCATACCAACACGCAACTACGCTGTGACCACCCCAAATGCACCTAAAAACAAATGGTGGTTGCAAATCAAGCTCCCATGGCTAGGGCTTATGTTGGCCCATATCCTATGTGTAACACATGTAAGTACCATCACACGAGCCACACTCCATGCCGAGTCTGCTCGTTGTGTGGTAAGTATGGGCACTTGGTGGCTACTTGTCTTCGTGCGCCAAACAACACTGCAATGCTTACCAACCGAACCTGCTATAACTATGGCGAGCCTAGTCACATTCGTCAGCAATGTCCTCGTAATGCGGGAACTGTGCCACCGGCTCGTGGAAGGGCTTTCAACATCAACGTCAATCAAGCTCAAGATAACAACGACGTGGTGAATGGTACGTCGTTGAACCCCTTTTAAATCGTTTCTTGTCTTATAAAGATTCCTATCTTTGTGTTCATCATGCCAATAATAGGTTATTACCAAACAGGTATGTATCTTGTAAATAGTCATTATGCATCTATATTGTTTGATGCGGATAAGAGTTTCGTGTCGTTGGAATTCGAGCCTATCCTTTCTAAACTGCGTGTTAATCTGGGAAGATCCTTCACGGTCGAAGTCGCCGATGGAAAATCTATTGTCATTGACGTCATAATACATGATTGCACCTTGAGCCTTAACAAACACGAGTTCTCCATCGACCTCATTCCTATGCAACTGGGAAGCTTTGATGTTATTATCGGCATGGATTGGTTAGCCAAACATCATGCGGAAATTCTATGCTTCGAGAAGTGCATCCGAATTCCTTTACCGAATGGTGATACTTTGAAAGTCTTTGGAGAGAAATCATCCCAACGACTCAAACTTACGTCTTGCATCAAGGCCCGCAAGTGCTTAAGTAAAAACTACATGGCTTTCATGGCATATGTAGTTAATACGAAAGCCAAGGGTAAGGAATTGAAAGACATTCCTGTCGTGCGGGACTTTCTCGAGGTTTTCCCTGAGGATCTTAAAGGACTACCTCCCATGCGAGAAGTTGAGTTCAAGATTGACTTAATCCCTGGTGCAAACCCTGTGGCTAAATAACCTTATCGTCTTGCACCGTCTGAGATGCAAGAACTAGCTAGTCAACTGCAAGAGTTGACCGATAAGGGTTTCATTCGCTCTAGTTCATCACCGTGGGGTGCACCTGTACTGTTTGTGAAGAAGAAGGATGGTTCATTCCGTATGTGCATCGATTATCAAGAACTCAACAAGCTTACTATAAAAAACCGATACCCTCTCCCTCGAATTGATGATCTCTTCGACCAACTTCAAGGAGCAACTCTATTCTCAAAGATCGATCTGCGTTCTGGGTATCATCAACTACGTGTTCACGATGATGACATTCCAAAGACTGCTTTTCGTACTCGATATGGACATTACGAGTTCATGGTTATGCCTTTTGGCTTGACCAATGCCCCTGCCGTGTTCATGGATCTCATGAATCGAGTATGTAAACCGTATTTGGATAAGTTTGTGATAGTGTTCATTGATGACATTCTTATTTATTCCAAGACGAAAATCGATCACGAGACGCACTTGCGACAAGTTCTTGGACTCTTGAAGAAGGAGCAATTATACGCCAAGTTTTCCAAGTGTGAATTCTGGCTAGAAGAAGTTCAATTCTTAATGGGCATGTGGTGAATAGCCAAGGAATTCATGTCGATCCTGCAAAAATTGAAGCCGTGAGAAATTGGTGTGTTCCCACAACCCCAACCGAATTTCGTTCTTTTCTGGGCTTAGCGGGATATTACCGTAGGTTCATAGTGAATTTCTTGAAAATTGCTAAACCATTAACGACACTAACCCAAAAGAATCGACTCTTTGAATGGGGACCCAAGCAAGAAGAGGCTTTCGAGACATTAAAACGCAAGTTGTGTAACGCTCTGTAACACCCCCATCTCTATATAATATAATAAGGAGGGTGCTACTAGTTGGGTTATTAAAAACAATTCAGAGATTATAAACACAGCGTAATTGTATATATATTTTGTATTAAAATTGCTTATACAACCAATTCATTACAAAACATTAACCAACATATTACAAGTTTTGTACAAATTCGTATAACTCCCAAAACCCAACATCCTTGCTAGTATCATACGCCAGAACCGGATTTCTAACCCCGTGGAATACTTCCACGAACATCCCTATTATTATTACCTGGTATGCATAAAATAATAAAACACTAAGTCAGATAAACTGGTGAGTTCTAACATATATCACATTTCAACAATAAATTCGTCAACTTGTTACAACCCAATTAATTCACAGAACATCAATTGATCCATTTGTTTGTCCTAGCATTCAATTCAAGGACAAACTTATACGATATGCATATGGAATACCCGCAAGATAGTTATAAACTATTTAATAATTTAATTGTTGGGTCAAAACTCCACCTAGCATTGATGGGTCAAAACTCCATCTGTAATTGGTGGGTCAAAACTCCACCTCGCCAACTATCACAATTTATAATTGGTGGTCAAAACTCCACCTGGCGTTGATGGGTCAAAACTCCATCTGTAATTGGTGGCTCAAAACTCCACCTCGCCAATCACCACAATTTACCAATTTCAACTCTTAACCACATTTTTATTTATTTATACGCATACCAGTGCCCGACTTGTCAAAAACAACATTAACATATTAAAAAGGGCATTTAGAACTCATCTTAATGCTTTCAGCAAATATTTACCAATCCAATATACTAGGGTAGATAAAACTCTCTTCTTCAGTTCAAATCTAAAGTAATAACCCTAACTTAGTCAAATCAATTCCTAACAGATCACTTCATGCGACTGAGGCCATACGACTAGATTCATTCGTACGACTGAACATGCGACTGAGCTTAATCGTACGAATGAACCATATGATAGAGGTGCGAATGAGCTGTAACAGGGTTTGTGCGAATGACTTTCATTCGTGCGATTGGCTTATGCGACTGAGCTTCAGTCGCACGATTGAGCCATGCAACTGGCTCATTCGCACGAATGGGTCATGCGACTGGGCTCATTCGCCTGCAATGGATCAGCAGCTGTGTTCTTGACGTATTTGATCCAAAAACTCAAGTTTAACCATTCAGATCATGCCATATTCAAAACAGAATATATACACATCGTTTACAACAGCTTTGAGTCCTTATTTCACCAAAATTTCACAAAAACTTGGTTCCAAATTCTTGGTTTTTCAACTTAAAGAAAGATTAAATCAAAACTTAGATTTAAGCATGTTTTTGGATCAATTCCAGCCACATACACACTTAATGCATTCAAGGATCGATCCGTGCCAAGTGAAACTTACCGAAACGAAGCCAAAATCGTCGATTAATTGAAGGTTCGAAGGTTGTGGTGTACGGGGTGTGTGTGTGTTTGGTATGTGTGTGTTCTTATTTCTTCTATACACATATATCAACATATTACACATATATGTACATATTTTTATTGTTAACCGCCTCACCCTACTGGGCTTTCAATCGCACGACTGAAGGCCATGCGACTGGAGTCCAAACGCCTTCATTCGTGCGATTGAGGCTCATACGCCTGTCATACGTGCGACTGAGGTTCATTCGCTTACACGTTATGTGACTGAATACTAATTTAAACAAATAAACGAATATTAAAACTTACGGATGTTACACGCTCCTATTCTCACACTTCCCGATGGAAACGATGACTTTACCGTGTATTGCGATGCTTCAAATCAAGGTCTTGGTTGTGTTCTCATGCAATGAGGCAAAGTCATAGCATAAGCGTCGAGGCAATTGAAGGTTCATGAAGTGAACTACACAACTCATGATCTTGAACTTGGTGTTGTGGTTTTAGCTTTGAAGATTTGGCGACATTATCTTTATGAGACGCAATGCATAGTTTACACCGATCATAAGAGCCTCCAACACGTGTTCAACCAAAAGGATCTTAACATGAGACAAAGACGTTGGATCGAGTTGATTAGCGACTACGACTGTGACATTCGCTACCATCCTGGAAAGGCGAATGTTGTAGCCGACGCGCTGAGTCGCAAGGTCCACAACAAAACCGTCTCACCTCAAGAAATCCGAGATCGAAGGCAATGGTTTGACACGTTACGGGAATTTGATACCGAGGTTCATGTGGATGTTAACGAGGCTACTATCATGCTTCAAAATATAAGGATTGATAGTGATCTCGAGTTATGATTCGCGAGGCTCAACAAACAGCATTAACTGACGACGGAAAAGATGAAGATTTGGCATCTAATGTTCAGTCACAACTGGAGACAAAACCGAATGGCTTGTGGTAATTCTTGAATCGACTTTGGATCCCTAATCATGATAATCTTTGTCACTTCATTATGAACGAAGCTCATCAAACTCGATACTCCATTCATCCTGGCTCCGATAAGATGTACATGGACCTACGTGGTCAATATTGGTGGCCTGGAATGAAGAAAGATATCGCGTCTTATGTTTCCAAGTGTCTCACGTGTGCAAGAGTCAAAGCCGAGCATCAACGACCAAGTGGTTTACTTGAACAACCCGAAATCCCTATGTGGAAATGGGAACATATATCTATGGATTTCATAACCAAGTTACCTCGTACTCCTCGTGGCCATGATAGTATATGGGTGATTGTTTACCGTTTGACCAAAACGCCGCACTTCATACCAATACGAACACTTACAAAGTTTCAAGACGGGCCCGCATCTACATTGATGAAATTGTGAGTTGTCATGGCGTGCCGTTGCATATCATATCCGACCGAGACGCCCGTTTCACTTCACACTTTTGGTCATCTATGCAAGAACTCTTGGGCACTCAATTGAATTTAAGTACGGCTTACCATCCTCAAACTGATGGTCAAACCGAACGAACAATCCAAAGCCTCGAGGATTTGCTACGACTATGTGTCCTTGACTTTGGTGGTGATTGGGATACGCATTTACCGCTCGCGGAATTTTCGTATAACAATAGTTATCACTCGAGTATCAAAATGGCACCGTTCAAAGCACTTTATGGTCGTAAATGCCGATCACCGATCTGTTGGACCGACATTGGTGAGAACTTCATCACTGGTCCTGAACTTATACAAGAAACGACCGATAAAGTCTCTACAATCCGCAAGAACCTTGAAGTGGCAAGAAGTCGAGAAAAGAGTTATGCTAATAAGCTTCATAAGCCTTTGGATTTTCAAGTTGGCGACATGGTTCTCCTTAAGGTTTCACCGTGGAAAGGGTGGTTCGCTTTGGAAAGAAGGGCAAACTGGCTCCAAGGTTTGTAGGACCTTTCAAAATCCTGAAAAGGATTGGGAAAGTGGCTTATAAACTGGAACTACCTTCCGACCTTAGTGGGGTTCATCCTGTCTTCCATGTCTCAAACCTGAGGAAATGTCTGGCTGATGAAAATTTGCATGTTCCTCTTGAGGAAATCCAAATAGATGAGTCATTGCATTTCGTTGAGAAGCCTGTTGAGATTATGGACCGAACCCTGAAGAAGACCCGAACAACTACCACACCGATCGTCAAAGTCCGTTGGGAAAACAAACGTAGAGCTGAGTTCAATGGGAACGTGAGGAGCATATGAGAAATAGATACCCGTATTTGTTCGTATAGTTTCATTTCTAATTTCGGGACGAAATTCCTTAAAGTTGGGGAGACTGTAACATTCTGTATTTTTACGTTAATTAAAAGTTAACATCGTTTATTATTGTAAGGACCTTTGTTGACAATTATGAAACTCTTGTGTTGCTTAAGCCTATTTTCTCTATTTTTGTCTTAAATTCTTTAAATTGGAAGTTAACAATGACAATTATTACATATAAAATAATAATAATAATAACAATAATAATATATAATAATAATAATAATAATAATAATAATAATAATAATAAACAATAATAATAATAGTAATAATAACAACAATAATAACAACTATGAATAATAATGATAATAATCCTAATATAATAAGGATAACAATAATAGTAATAAACTATAATAATAATAATAACAATAATAATAATGTTACTGGTAATAATAATAATAATCATCATATTAAAGATAATCTCGTAAATAAATAAAAACAATATAAGTTTTAATATTTTAAAACTTGTAATTAATTGGTTTTTACATAAAATAATAAAGTCTCAAAACTTCAGGGGTCAAACTGTAAAATTATTAAAACTAAAAACCTATTTTGGTAGCTTTTTTAAACAACTACAAAACCACAGGGACTGGTTGTGTAACATTTCAAAACATCCCTTTTCTTTCCCCCTCTTCACCCGTGTTTTCGGCAAAGCACATCCGGCCTCCGCTGTGGCTCCGGCGAAGCCAAAAACAAGGCTTTAAGCCGCGGTTTTGACCCTAAAACACACCGAAACAATCGTGAGCCTATTTCGAACCTGTACACGATCTTTAATCGTGTTTTAATCAAGGTTTTGATGGTCGCTACGTGTAACCGAATGGGTCTTGAATCCCCAAAGCCGTTACACATCTAACACTCAATAATAAATAAATTAAACATACAAAAACGTTCAAGTAATCATCTCGAAGTTATTGGCAACATCAATTTCACCTGAAACCACCTTGTAAATCGATTAAATTGTTGAAACGACCGACTTTAAACTCTATAGCCGTTGGGCAAGTAATCGAACAAATAGAGCCTATTTAACAGAGGGGAATCACCACATTCGATCACTTTAAACTTATTATACACTCAATCACTTGGAAATACAACAGAAACATCAAAATCAAAACCCAAGTTCATCACCTATAGGACCGAGGCTTACCGAGCATAAACACTTCAATTTGGCTACAATCAAGTAAGTTTAATATATCATTGTGCTCGTTTACACCTAGAAAACAAAAGACCTATGTTTTAAATCATTAACGTCACCGATTTGATCTTCAATTTTAGAATTTAACAAATTAGGGTTCATACAATTTTAGGGGAGTTTGTAACTGATGTTTTTAAAGATCGGGAACCAAGATAAACCGCGGCCAAGGCCTTGGTTCACTGGTTCCCCACTCGCTTGTCAATCTAGAGGTCCCGGGTTTGAACCCGGGCACCCTCTTATTATTTTTTAAAGGCTTTCTAGCCTTAACTTTATTTTAGAAAAAAATTATTAAAAATAAAAATAAGTTTTACAAACTTCAAATATTCCTAAATTAACTAAATATTTTCTATAAATTAATTCTTGAAAACCTTTTAACATTTGTTTACAAAAAAATTAATTACTAATGTTATACCTATAGATTTTTATAAAAATAGGATTAAATAACAATTTAAATTATTAAAAAATATTATTAGACATTAGATCATCTTTGGTAGGGATTAATCATGATAATTATAAATTTTAAATGTATTTAATTATTAAATACACAAGTTATGTACAAAGAATTGTGTTCTTTTAAAAATTACATAAATGGTACCTTAACTTTCTTGGACAAAATATATACAAAAGTACACAAATTTTATTTACAAAAACCCCTAAAATCCTAAATACCCTAATTCAAGTTAAATCAATAACCTTAATATTAACTTAAATCTTGTAAATATATATACTTAGGTACCTTGTGAAGGACTACGTTGGAACGTTGCCTAATATATTTCTTGTTAATCGTCAATTATATATTTATTGACCAGGTGAGTATTTCTATACCCCTTTTTTCCTATTTTCACACTTTGGGTGAAAACATGTTACATTATAACCATTGCACTCGTAAACGTTTGATTCTTGTAAACTTATGGCAATTTATTTGTGTGTTGTGGTTAGTTGAACCTTGTAGCTACCATGTAATATCGAATATATGTACAATCATTAACTATTGCTAGCCTGGTGACGTCATAGATCTATGGACCTGACAAGCCTGCTTGGTTGATCCAAGTACACTTAGCTAATCGTATATACTTGTAAACGTTTGAGACTTGTAAAACTTTATCAAGGTTTGATTGTGCATTCTGTCTTACATCCCTAGTCACTTTGTTCTTTAATTTACAACATGAATTGCCATCTTTTATATATTTATGTATTGAAAACTATGGAAATCTAACCAACATTATTGTTGACCTTTTATTTTTAACATGTTTCAGGAAATGCTCAAGTTTGATTGATATCTTAAAGTGCTTTCACATCTAGAAATGGACCTAGTTAAATAAACGAAATAAATTGGATTGTTACATCTTGTGTTATGTTATTTACTTTTTGAGACTTATGTTTGTAATGGTACAATTTGCACTTATGATTAATATATATTGTAAGGCCCCGTTCCCGGGCACCTCACAGTTGGTCGTCATCACCCATAAAACATACATTTATTATAACTTAATAAAAATCATGCAGCGGAAACTTTGAATTTACTATAAATGCTTTTGCAAAGTAATACAACACCCATTACAAAATATCGTTTGTTTGCATTACAATACAAAAACATTAACAAAAGAATGCCATCCCAAAAGAGCTAAGTAGCCGCCTCGTGCCATCCTCAGCAACACTACCTGCCAACTGGAAAACACATAAAAGTCAGCGTTGCTGAGTGAGTTCTAGTTTTGTATTAAAACATACTTTTACTTATTTAAAAGTATCCTTTCGTGCATGCGTTCATACATCATACGTACACAGAGATAATATTCGTTATTATCTTCATCATTCGTTATTCATCGTTATCTTTAACTTCTCGTATGGATTCTGTCAGGCTTTACCCACTTCATAGCACTTGGCTATGATTACTGTGGTCGAATGACAAGAATCCCGTTCATACTTACTTGCGCATTGAAAGGTGAATTGTACCAATACCATATGCTACACCCCGATCGTTATTAGCTACCGGGCCGAAGTCAACATATGAACAACAAAACGTATGCCACGGTACTAGAGGTAAGCGGTAGAGGTACCATGACCATGGTCAATCACAGAGAAGGACCAATCGCGTTATTCAATGCTTGCAAGACATAATTCGTTTGTTCATTAATGCATGTATTCATCATCATTCTTCTTTTCGTTCATTTGTTAATACATGCATTCATCATCATGTTCCTCTTTCATTATCTTTCACTTTACGTTACATAATACTTCATTAGTTCATTCTCGTTATTCGTAAAGTTTCGGAAAGATAAGCATACACAATTACAAGGAACATACACACTCATCATACATTCATCGTCATACATTCATCATCATACATTCATCATCATACATAGCATCATACATACGTAATCATACATAGCATCATCACTCATATTCAATAACGTCGTCATATCATACCATACTTAACACTATTTTATTAATAATATTGTTAACAATAATAATACACTGATAATAATATCAGTAATATTAAGGGTTAATCATAATCATCATTACATGCATAAAACATCCTCATTTATTAACCCTAGTCAACCCTGGTCAAAACCTCGAACTTCGGATTTGCAGGAAATTTCTGTAAAAATTCTAAGTGTTCTGGACGTTTGAGCCCTGTTGGGCGTATAAGCCCTGTTAGGCGTAAGAGCACTGCTGGGCGTATGACCCCTGTTGGTCGTTTTAGCCGTGTTGGTCGTATTAGCCTGTTGGTCGTATTAGCCCATACTTAGAAACTATTTTCTAGTCATACGACCAAGGTCCAGACTTTTCACCCTACACTTAGAATAATAATCTGGTCATACGACCACCCTGTTGGACGTATTAGCACTATTGGACTCATCACCCTACACTTAGAATAATCATCTGGTCATACGACCACCCTGTTGGACGTATTAGCACTATTGGACACATTACCTTGCACTTAGTTATTCTAAGTCCAAATTTCAAGCATATTACTACTAATTGGGCTTGTTAGGCGTATTAGTAACCTGCTCATGTGACTAATTCATATCCCCATTTCCCAAACATCAGAATGCCTAGTACTAAACATATACACATGATTCTAGGCATAAATCTAACATAAACATAAACATACATACATTCATATCATACGGGTATCAAACCCAAATTTATAAAAACATATATACATGCATTTTCCAGCCCCAAAACGTTTAAAACAGGTAAAAAGGGGGTCTAGAAACTCACCTTAGTTTGTCTTCGGGTTTTGGATACCCTTTCTTAACTTCCCAGTCGTTTCTACACCTAAAACACACACACACAGTGCAACCCGAACACAAACACACACACATAAGAACATGCATTCTCGGTTTCTTAGCCAAAACACAACTTAAAAACACCAATTCTTACCTTGAATCCGATTTCTTCTTCTTTCTCTCTCTAAGAATCGAAGTTCCTGCCGTTTCTCTCTCTAAAAACCGAATGCAAAGAAGTGTGCAGGGGTTATGGGCGGCCATGCCTCCCTTTTGTACAAAATAAATAACAACTTTGCCCATTTGGCACTTTTGGTCCCTCCTCTTTAGTTGACTTTTATTTTCTTCCTTTTTCTTTCTATTTCATTCTTTTATTTCTTTAAAAGAAATATACCGGTGTTACAAGTCCACCCCCTTATATAGGTTTCGTCCCCGAAACCTGTTACTCCTCAAACAGATGTGGGTAATGTTGTCTCATCTCCTCCTCAGTCTCCCACGTAGACTCGGATCCCTTCCTGTGCTTCCACTGTACACGCACAAGAGGAACCACTTTATTCCTCAACCTCTTCTCCTTACGATCAACGATTGCCACTGGTTGCTCAACGTAATTTAGCCGTTCGTCTACTTCAATATCCTCTAGTGGAACAATCATATCTTCATCAGCTAGGCACTTTCTCAGATGAGATACATGGAATGTGGGATGAATTCCACTTAACTCATCTGGCAGTTCAAGTCGATAGGCCACCTCTCCTACTCGTGCGACAATTCGGAAAGGTCCTATGTATCTCGGGCTTAGCTTACCTCTTTTCCTGAATCTAATAATTCCTTTCCAAGGTGAGACTTTCAACATAACTCGGTCACCAACCTTGAACTCTATCGGTCTTCGTCTCTTGTCAGCATACGACTTTTGCCTATCTTTCGCCGCCTTCATGAAGGCTTTGATCTTTTCCAGCTTTTCAGTCGTTGCTTCAATTACCTCAACACCTCCCAACTCTTTCTGCCCAATGTCTCCCCAGCACACGGGCGTTCTACATCTCCTACCGTATAACATCTCGTAAGGTGGCATGCCAATGCTGGCGTGATAACTGTTGTTGTACGAGAATTCTGCTAACGGCAGGTGGTTGTCCCAACTTCCTCCAAAATCGATCACGCACGCCCGAAGCATGTCCTCGAGTGTTTGGATCGTCCTCTCAGACTGACCGTCTGTCTGAGGGTGATATGCTGTACTAATGTGTAGCCTCGTCCCCATTGCATCATGAAATCTCTTCCAAAACTTGGAGGTAAACCGGGTGTCACGATCAGACACAATAGACACCGGTACACCATGACGAGCTACAATTTCTTTGATGAATAGATTCGCCAATCTCTCGGATGAGTACGTTTCGCGGATCGGTAGGAAGTGGGCACTCTTTGTCAAGCGATCAACTATCACCCATATGGCATCATACCCTTTTGGGGTACGTGGTAACTTTGTGATGAAGTCCATGGTGATGTGCTCCCACTTCCACTCGGGTATATCCAACGTTGGATCTTCCCGTAGGGCTTCTGGTGTTCCGCCTTCACTTGTAAGCAAGTCAAGCACTTACTTACGTACTCCACTACGTCGCGTTTCATACCCGGCCACCAATAGTCTTTCTTCATATCGTGGTACATTTTGGTAGCATCGGGGTGAATGGATATCGGGTCTTATGGGCCTCGTCCATAATCTTTTCACGTAGATCCCCGTATCGAGGAATCCACATTCGCCCAAATCGGGTCTTAACACCAAGAGTGTTCTCTCCCAATTCCGTAACTAGGCCTCTCATCCTTTCGGAGTTAAGACGATCTTCTTTCAAAGCCTCATCTTGGAACTCCTTAACCTGTGTCATCACATCGGGGGTCATGATCAGCTGATAAGCCTTCACCCGAATCGGCTCAGGTCGTTCTTTTCGACTAAGGGCATCGGCCACCACGTTGGCCTTGCCCGGATGGTAATGGATTTCGCAATCATAATCCTTTATTAGTTCCAACCATCGCCTCTGCCTCATGTTAAGATCTTTCTGCTCGAAGAAGTACTTCAAGCTTTTGTGGTCAGTGAAGATTGTGCACTTCGTCCCGTATAGATAGTGCCGCCAAATCTTCAACGCAAAAACCACCGCGGCTAATTCTAGATCGTGTGTGGGATAGTTGACTTCGTGGATCTTCAGTTGTCGAGATGCATATGCGATCACCCTTCCACGTTGCATCAACACGCAACCTAGCCCGGAATAAGATGCATCTGAATAGACCACTAAGTCTTCATTCCCCTCGGGCAAAGTCAAAACAGGAGCTTGTGTTAGTCTTGCCTTCAACTCCTCAAAAGCCGTCTCCTGCTCTCAACCCCACACGAATTTCACGTCCTTACGAGTCAATTTTGTCAAAGGTGAGGCTATCTTTGAAAAGTCTTGAATAGATCTCCTATAATAGCCCGCCAATCCCAAGAAGCTACGAATCTCGGATGGCGTCTTTGGTGATTTCCATTGCATCACAGCCTCAACCTTTGCTGGGTCCACCATGATTCCCTCTGCATTTACCACGTGACCCAGAAATTGCACCTCGCGTAGCCAGAAGGCACATTTGGAGAACTTAGCATACAGTTCTCCCTTCTCAAAGTCTCCAATACTTCCCGAATGTGACCGGCATGCTCTTCTTCGCTCCTCGAATAAATCAGGATATCATCGATGAACACAATCACTGATTTATCTAACATTGGCCGACACACTCGGTTCATCAAATCCATAAAAGCAGCTGGCGCGTTAGTTAGACCAAATGACATAACGAGAAACTCATAGTGTCCATAACGCGTACGAAAAGCTGTTTTAGGAATGTCCTGCTCCTTCACCTTCAGCTGGTGGTAGCCAGATCGAAGATCTATCCTCGAGAACCAACTGGCACCCTGGAGCTGGTCGAACAAGTCATCGATCCTCGGTAACGGATACCGATTCTTTATGGTCAACTTGTTCAATTCACGGTAGTCGATACACATTCTCATGCTACCGTCCTTCTTTTTCACAAATAAGACCGGGGCACCCCAAGGAGAGATACTCGGTCTAATGAAGCCCTTGTCAAGCAACTCCTGCAGTTGCTCCATCAACTCCTTCATCTCCGTAGGGCTAATCGATACGGTGCCTTGGCGACAGGTTGGGCACCGGGTATTAAGTCAATTTGAAATTCGATTTCATGGTCAGGTGGCAATCCCGATAAGTCTTCCGGGAACACATCTGGAAACTCACGCACAACCGGAACGTCGGATAGTTGTGGTGTTGGCGTTTCCACATCCTTCACATAACATAGGTAGGCGTTGCACCCACGCCTCATGCACTTCCCCGCCACCGCCATCGAAATCACCTTCGGAATCACCGTTACCCGATCACCGTATATTGTCACCAGACTTCCGTCAGATGCCGTCAATCTAATCATCTTCTTTCGACATACGATATTCGCTTCATAAGTTGCCAACCAATCCATCCCTAGTACTACATCAAATCCACCTAGGGCATCACATGTAATCTAGCAGCAAACCTATGACCCTCTAATTCTATGGTACAGTCCTCTATCACATCAGTAACTCTAGTGGACTTACCAATAGCAGTTTCTACATAAAAAGGCTCACTAATGCATTTACTACTAACAGGCAACTTAGCACAGAAAGTAGCAGAAATGAAACTCCTACTAGCACCAGAATCAAATAACACAGAAGCAAGGGTTTGATTTACTAGAAAAGTACCTGACACCACATCGGGGTCCGTCCTAGCCTCTTCCTGCGTCATAGTGAAAGCCCTGGCGCTTGCTCTCGGACCTTCACTTCCCGTCTTCTTTACCCCTGAAGCCTCAGCCCTCGGTTTCTTACAGTCCCTGCTCATATGACCGCCTTCCCCACAGTTAAAACACTTGCCCATCCGGCAATCCTTTGATATATGTCCCGTCTTCCCACACTTAAAGCAGATGTTGGATCCCCATTTGCACTCCCCTGAGTGCTCCCTTCCACACTTACCACACTTCCTCACCCCAGCTCCCGTCACGACCACACAGTGATCATCCGCCCTCGCCTTCTTGTTACTCGTCGAAGTATCACCCCGACCAAATCTCTTCCCCTGCCAGTTCTTCTCTCCACTTCCTTTCTTGCTACCCTCAGCCTTTACCAACGCAGCCCGTTCATCGAATAACCTTCCCGCCAAATCCACTGCCGACCTGAAAGTGCTTGGTCGGGCAGAAATCAAGTGCCAACGAATTTCAGCTGGCAGCCCCTGAATATACCGGTTGATCTTTCGAGACAGCGGCGTCACCTGCTCCGGCACCAACAGCGCCAATTCGTTAAACTTGGTGGTATATTGTTGGTGGGTCATCGTCCCCGCCTCTAACTGCAGGAACTCTCTCTCAATTCTAACCATTTCCCGACGAGGACTGAATTCCTCAATCACCAACCTTTTTAACTCAGCCCACTTCATCTTCCCTATAGCCCTGCTACCCTCGGCTTGGACTATATTCTTCCACCAGCACAAAGCCGGCCCTGTGAAAGAGTGGGTAGCAAACTTCACCTTCTTGTCCTCCTGGCAATCACTAATATCGAGGACAGCTTCCATTTCCATCACCCATTGGTGAGCATCAGTAGCAGTACCAGAACCATCAAAAGTTGGGGGCTTGCACCTCATGAATGCCCCGTAGTTACAACCCCGGGCTGTCTCCCGTAACTGCTCTTCTTCCTCATCCTCTTCATCATCGGATAATACTGTTTCTGCTTCTGTCTGCTGCTGTCTACCTGAGGACCGATTCCTCCCTCGTCTCTCATCATTGCGTACTGCCTTTATCACTTCGGTCACTACAGACGGTAAGATCGTCTGCATGACCTGATGTACTTCCTCAACCACTGCCTCTTTTACCGAGGCTCTCAAATTCGCGCTTTCGTCTGCCTCCTCCTGATGAGGAGTCTCGTTCTTCTCATGAACTACTTTCTCTGTCCTAAGTCTTCCTCGCGTGTTACGCGGTTCATCACCACGTCCACCGCCACGGGAAGCTTTAGATGATCTACCACCGACCATCTTCTATCACACTGAAAGATTTAAACACCAACACGGTCATTCAAGGGAATAGCTCAGTTTATGTCGAGTATAGTAAGTCCCTAATTACAGTGGCCAGTTGTGATTAGCCACTTACTCTACTCTTCGTACCCCGAGCATTACCTGTCCTGACTACATTAGTATCTAAGTCTAACAGTACACATAAACACATATCATGCGCACGAAATCATGATTAACTTTAATAAAAATACCAGATGGCACGCAACTACTCAGATGGCATTCTCTTCCTGTCTGTCCCATTTTCAGTTTAAGTTTAGGTTTATTTTTTAAAAAAATTTACCCATTTCACTTAAACTTTGGCTCTAATACCAACTTGTAAGGCCCCGTTCCCGGGCACCTCACAGTTGGTCGTCATCACCCATAAAACATACATTTATTATAACTTAATAAAAATCATGCAGCGGAAACTTTGAATTTACTATAAATGCTTTTGCAAAGTAATACAACACCCATTACAAAATATCGTTTGTTTGCATTACAATACAAAAACATTAACAAAATAATTCCATCCCAAAAGAGCTGAGTAGCCGCCTCGTGCCATCCTCAGCAACACTACCTGCCAACTGGAAAACACATAAAAGTCAGCGTTGCTGAGTGAGTTCTAGTTTTGTATTAAAACATACTTTTACTTATTTAAAAGTATCCTTTCGTGCATGCGTTCATACATCATACGTACACAGAGATAATATTCGTTATTATCTTCATCATTCGTTATTCATCGTTATCTTTAACTTCTCGTATGGATTCTGTCAGGCTTTACCCACTTCATAGCACTTGGCTATGATTACTGTGGTCGAATGACAAGAATCCCGTTCATACTTACTTGCGCATTGAAAGGTGAATTGTACCAATACCATATGCTACACCCCGATCGTTATTAGCTACCGGGCCGAAGTTAACATATGAACAACAAAACGTATGCCACGGTACTAGAGGTAAGCGGTAGAGGTACCATGACCATGGTCAATAACAGAGAAGGACCAATCGCGTTATTCAATGCTTGCAAGACATAATTCGTTTGTTCATTAATGCATGTATTCATCATCATTCTTCTTTTCGTTCATTTGTTAATATATGCATTCATCATCATGTTCCTCTTTCATTATCTTTCACTTTACGTTACATAATACTTCATTAGTTCATTCTCGTTATTCGTAAAGTTTCGGAAAGATAAGCATACACAATTACAAGGAACATACACACTCATCATACATTCATCGTCATACATTCATCATCATACATTCATCATCATACATAGCATCATACATACGTAATCATACATAGCATCATCACTCATATTCAATAACGTCGTCATATCATACCATACTTAACAATATTTTTTTAATAATATTGTTAGCAATAATAATACACTGATAATAATATCAGTAATATTAAGGGTTAATCATAATCATCATTACATGCATAAAACATCCTCATTTATTAACCCTAGTCAACCCTGGTCAAAACCTCGAACTTCGGATTTGCAGGAAATTTCTGTAAAAATTCTAAGTGTTCTGGACGTTTGAGCCCTGTTAGGCGTATAAGCCCTGTTAGGCGTAAGAGCACTGCTGGGCGTATGACCCCTGTTGGTCGTTTTAGCCCTGTTGGTCGTATTAGCCTGTTGGTCGTATTAGCCCATACTTAGAAACTATTTTCTAGTCATACGACCAAGGTCCAGACTTTTCACCCTACACTTAGAATAATAATCTGGTCATACGACCACCCTGTTGGACGTATTAGCACTATTGGACTCATCACCCTACACTTAGAATAATCATCTGGTCATACGACCACCCTGTTGGACGTATTAGCACTATTGGACACATTACCTTGCACTTAGTTATTCTAAGTCCAAATTTCAGGCATATTACTACTAATTGGGCTTGTTAGGCGTATTAGTAACCTGCTCATGTGACTAATTCATATCCCCATTTCCCAAACATCAGAATGCCTAGTACTAAACATATACACATGATTCTAGGCATAAATCTAACATAAACATAAACATACATACATTCATATCATGCGGGTATCAACCCAAATTTATAAAAACATATATACATGCATTTTCCAGCCCTAAAACGTTTAAAACAGGTAAAAAGGGGGTCTAGAAACTCACCTTAGTTTGTCTTCGGTTTTGGATACCCTTTCTTAACTTCCCAGTCGTTTCTACACCTAAAACACACACACACAGTGCAACCCGAACACAAACACACACACATAAGAACATGCATTCTCGGTTTCTTAACCAAAACACAACTTAAAAACACCAATTCTTACCTTGAATCCGATTTCTTCTTCTTTCTCTCTCTAAGAATCGAAGTTCCTGCTGTTTCTCTCTCTAAAAACCGAATGCAAAGAAGTGTGCAGGGTTATGGGTGGCCATGCCTCCCTTTTGTACAAAATAAATAACAACTTTGCCCATTTGGCACTTTTGGTCCCTCCTCTTTAGTTGACTTTTATTTTCTTCCTTTTTCTTTCTATTTCATTCTTTTTATTTCTTTAAAAGAAATATACGGGTGTTACATATATTTGGGTTATTAATAGCGTTATGTGGCTGTGAACGATCTTAACCCTCACACCATGACGTTTCCGCCGTCAAAGTTGGGGTGTGATAATACTCATTACTAAAGTTTCTCATATAAGTGTTTTGTCATTGTTTTAGAGAGAGAAAATTAAAATCAAAATAATCAATAATTTAATTAGCTTTAAACACCAGATAACCACCAAGGCTATTAAAATTACTAATTAACCTTGCAGTTAAGAAAATCTGGAAAAAATTGATTAGTTGATAAGTATTTTATTGTTTTACTCATAAATTACAAGCTTTTTCGTGATACTCTCCCTGTATATGTGTGTGTATATACACACACTAATTTGCTATGTTGGTGGTCACTAATCATAAAACTATTCACTTTGTTAAATTGAAGTTTAAAAATGTCTGTATATGTGTGTGTATGTATACACACATACACACACTACTTTTCTATGTTGGTGGTCATTAATCACAAAACCCTATTCACTTTGTTAAATTGAAGTTTAAAACTGCATGTATATGCGTGTGTATGTATACACACATACACACTAATTTGCTTTGTTGATGGTCACTAATCACAAAACTCTATTCACTTTGTTAAATTAAAGTTTAAAAGTGTCTTAGGTGCTGTTTGTTTTTTCTGCAGGAAAAGGTCTGCAGTCTGCGGACCACATCTGCTGATATCTGCAGCAGAAGAGGTGGACCAAACGTCTGCAGTCTGCAAAAAAAAAGACTGTTTGATTTTTTAACATCTGCAGACTGATAAAATATGATGTAATTAATGTAAAACTATTTTTTAAACTTTAAAAACTAGTTTAACATTAAAACGTAAATAAAATAAAATCAAACCACACAATCAAACAAATCTCCAACATCTGCAGACTGATCCAATCGAAGAACAATCATCCCCAAACAAATCTCTACCATTTCAAGAACAATCAAACAAATCTCCAACAAAATCAAACCACACAATCGAAGAACAAAATCAAACAAATCTCTCTACCATTTCATACCCCATCATCCCCAACAAAATCAAACAATCTCCAACAAAATCAAACCACACAATTGGAGGCGGCGACGCGGGGGGAGGAGGCGGCGACGCGGGGGGAACAAGTGGCGAAGGAGGTGGCGGCGCAGGGAAACAAGTAGCGGAGGAGGCGGCGATGCAGGGGGAACATCCGCTGGAGGAGACGGCGGCGCAGGGGGAATAGCCGACGGAGGAGGCGGCGGCGCAGGGGGAACAACCGGTGGAGGAGACGGCGGCGCAGGAGGTGGCGACGCTGGGACGGAGGGCCGGTCAATTTCAGGTGGTGGGGGGAGTTGTGATTAGAGGTTTGGGAGTTGATGGGGGAGGTGGGGAGGGTGGGGAGATGTGAGAAGTGGTTAGAAGATTTCAGAAGACATAGGTCCACCTCTTCTCCATGCAGACCTCCTGCAGACGTTTTTTAATGAAACGTCTTCCGAAAAACAAACACTCTGCGCACTCAAAACCTCTTCCCGCGTCTGCGTGCGCGCAGATAAAAAGGTGGGGAAGAGGTTTTGGTAAAAAACAAACACCGTCTTAGCGTTATTGTACCGGTGATTTGTTTGTGAGTTTGGCTGTGAATTCATATATAAAATTAAAGCTACAACATGACCCCAAACTTTTAGTAAAATTATAATTTAAATAGACTTTAAATGTGGTCCACTCATAATTTTTGCTACTTTTTTCCTCTTATAACTTTTAAAATATGATGTTTTAAACTTTTGAATATATGCTTAATTAGTTATATCATTGTTTTCAATGTAAATTATGTTCAAAACCGAGTTCTGCCTTATAATAGACAAATATCGAAGCCAAAACGTACAAGCAACAAAGTTGGTTCAGTATTTCATTTTTTATTTTTTTGTTTACTTCTTGCAACTTCCAAAATATTATATTTTATAAAATTTTGAGATATCCATTCTAACGTACTTGTTTTTAACGATGCTAGGGACTTTGAAACTCAAATAAAACGCGTACATATGAAATAGCAATAAAAAAAGTACAAGCTAAAGCTACTTTAAGGTTTTGTTTCTTTTTTACTTCAAAAATATGAGTTTTCAATAAAGTTCCGGATACATCACCATGACATGATAATTTTATATATGTTTTATGTATAGATTTTATTTAAAATTATCTGAAGATCATGCTAATTAATGTATGAGTTATCAATCTAGGTCATAAAATCCTCCTGACACGCTGCGCGAGTAAACCCACTAGTTAAATCTAAAATAGAGAAATTTTAAGACATAGAATGTGATAAAAGAAATTGTTTTGAAAAGCAATAAGATGGAAAATAATCCATATCTCGTTACTCACGATCGACTTAGCTTTCGCAAATGTCATATTTTGAAAACATGTTATCAATAAAATAAGTAGCACAATTGATATAATATTTACACTATTTCTATTTCTATTAAAACCTTTTGTCGGTGGGTGCAGTCAAGTTTTTACTCTTTCTAATTTTGCCACAGAAGATTTTTGGATTTCAAAATTTTGAAGTTGTATCCTTTTCTACCCTATTTAGTGGGGTTTTGTATCACTTTTATACAGACAATGCAATTTGGAGAGAGAAAGTAGAGAGAGAGAGAGGCGGTGGCGGCAGGTGGGTGGTCGTTTCTGGCCGCCTTTGTCGCCGACGAATCAACGTTGGCCCTTAGATCGCGACACCGGTGCTCCCCGTTTCCATTTCTACGAGAGAAAGTAGAGAGAGAGGCGGTGGTGGCAGATGAGCGGTTATTTCCGGCCGCCTTTGTCGCCGGCGGATCAACGTGAACGGTCGTCCGACCTTGCGCTCGTGACATCTGGTGCCTCCCTGCCTCTATCTCTTCGATTATCTCTAATCGTTGCTTTATTAGGGTGTTCTTTGCCATATGTCGATGATGGCTAGCCTAAGACTGTCTGGTGGCCTATCGTTGCGGGCCGCCGCCTATCCTTGTCGGCAGCCGCCTATCGTTGCCGGCCGCCGCGTATCGTTGCCGGCCGCCGCCTATCGTTGTCGGTGGTCGCCTTCCGAGCCTTTTTTTAGCAATGACCGTAAAGGCTGTGCCTTGGTAGCATAGGCTCTACGGCCATTCGATTTGGAGGTTGATGTACTTTGGGTCTTAATATCTTCAGTCGATGATGACTAGGGCGGCATGGTCTGAGACTAGATCATGTTATCGACATCGATTTAGTTGTCTTTTTAACTAGTCATTGTTGATTTTCTGTCAAAACCCTAGATCGGGTTATTGTCTCTGCTTAGTTTGCTTAGTAATGTAAGGCTGTTAAAACCTTTTGTTCTTGGGTTGTTGTTTGGCTCGATGATGATGAGGTCTGACTCATCTGAGAGAATTTGGCTCGGTGATGATGAAACTTACCTCATCTGAGAGATGTTTGGCTTGATGATGATGAAACTTACCTCATCTGAGAGATGTTTGGCTTGATGATGATGATGGTTTTTAACACATTTGAAAGATTTGAAATGCAGTTTGAATAAAGTGGCTGTAGCGTTCTTTTTGTTTGGGTTTCATTCTTTGTTAAGAAGATTATAGGCTATGATGACTCAAAAAATATTGCATGTTCATTGTTTTGACGTGACAGTTATGATTTACAGCCACAACGACTAGCAATTCTGAGCTTACGTTAACATATAAGCGTAAATTGTTGTTTTTGGTTGCACGTGTTGTGTAAATGCATTTGTTATAATAAGTAAGTGCACAAAAATATATCAACGCACGGTCTCTTTGATCTTCTTTATTTATCGTATAACAAGACTTTTGTTAAATAACACAACGAACACAAATAAAAGGTAGGCCGCCGCAACGCGCGGCATCAATTTCTAGTTTCATATTAATGTAGTTATATTACGTCACATGTTAATAACTTTTGATAGTCTAATGTATTTTTTAGAAATGTTGTACATTAAGGCGTGTGTATATTTATTCTAGGGAACTAATAATAATCAAATTACTCTATACAAAGTCAGAAACGAATTATTTAAATCTTATATCTCAATAATTTAATAACGTGTATCCAAACTCTACTTTACTAAGAAGTCCAAAAATTGTATACAACTTGAAAGTAAAATTGCATATCGATCCCACAACGTGGGATCTTGAGGATTGCAACATCACAAAAGAGCTGCTTTTTCTGTACACCAACAAACCAAACCAATGCACCAGTGTGGTTCTTGTGGACCTCTATTCACCGTACCGTTATTGACGCACAAAGTACAACCTTCGAGAAGCTTCTAACAGTGGTTCTCTATGTTGACACTACCTTTTATATAGAGCTTTTGTCAACGATTGAGGGATTTACGGCAACAAATCACATGTCGAAAAGTGGATTCCGTTCCGACTCCACGTGAGTTGGTTGTCGTTGAATCGACCTAATATTGGTTTGCATGTTTGAAGAATGCCACTGAATCTTAAATCCATTGGCATCTTAGACGAATGTTATCGAATCTTATATTCCTTGCATCCTATGATTGGCGAAACTTCCCAATTATAACAGAAGTTAAGATAAATTGAAATTATACTTATTTTAATTAATAGAAGTAAAAAAAATTTAGAAAGAATTGCATGTACGTATGTGATGTGATGTATGTGATTTGATGTATGTGTGTATTGAAGTGTTGTTGATGAACAAGACTTGCTAGTAAAGTTGACAACAAAATCCACTTAGCCCTTTCTTTCTGTTTGCGTATATGAGTTGATAAGCCTTATATATTGGCTCATGTTCCTTTGCCTATATATACAGGTCCTTAATAGGCATCTCTTACTTGCAAGCAATATACACCTCCAACCCACCCCCAATTCTCTTTTTAGCCTCCATTATATCCACACACATACATATGACTAGTTACAAGGCACTAAACATGAAGTACTTTGCACTTGTTGTACTACTACTAGTAGCAACATTCCTTTTTGATTCTAGTGAAGGAAGAGCATTGAATCTTGAGAGCGTCGAAAATCCTGCAACCCATCATAGGACTAGTGAAGTGACAACGATCTCTACAAAAAATTACCATAGACAAGATTCAGGTTTTGTCGATGTAAGTGAGGGAGACCTACGCCCAACAACGCCTGGACATAGCCCTGGTGCTGGTCATTCGATTGGTCCAACTGCCTTTGATGCTCAACCATGATGATCCCATACCCCGACTACTATTCAAATTGGTTCTATTTTGTGATTGTTGCAATTTACTGATCCTTTTCAATAAACTCAACTGCATGTTTTTTTATATATCATTACGTTAGGCATGTGTATCAATCTGTTGTGTAATCATATTTGAAATACATAAATAACTTAATAACAATAAAAAACACTATTTTATTATAATTAACTACTTAGTCATCAAATTTGGTACATTCAAGTTCGGTGGATATTCAACATGTACCAAAAGATTCCTTTGAAGTGTATGGTGTATGTGTTGAAGAAAAATGAATGGAAATTATGTTTTTCTATTTATTTATTATGAATATAATCATAGAGTATGATTGTAAGCATGATGGATGATTAAAACATTGAATTTAAAATTTCATGTTGTCTCACATTGGTGGGATGAAAAGGATGAGAGTAGTTTATAGGAGGGAGTGTAATGAAAAGAGTATCTCCTATACAAGCAGACACACCCAGTGACTCACAGGAGAGCCTGTAAGGGCCCGACGCGCACGCGCGCCCGCGGCCGGGGCGAGGGCGTTGGCGCTTGGTCGCATTGTGGCGGTTTGATGGCGGCACTTGGTCGCATTGTGGTGATTTAGAAGAAGAGATTTATATGGAGCAACCAGAAGGGTTCTCCGCTCCTGGCCAAGAGGGAAAAATTTGCAAACTCGTGAAATCTCTTTATGGGTTGAAACAAGCTCCAAAGCAGTGGCACCAAAAGTTTGATCAGATGATGCTTGAACATGGGTTCAGGATCAATGAGTGTGATAAATATGTCTATGTGAAAGACACATCCCGAGGCTATGTTATTTTATGTCTATATGTGGATGACATGCTTATCATCGGATGATAACATGGTAAAGCCAACGAAGGATATGTTGAAAACAAGATTTGATATGAAAGACATGGGTATAGCAGATGTGATCCTTGGAGTTAAGATCATAAGGACCTAAAATGGTTTGGACCTAAGTCAATCTCACTATGTTGATAAGATCCTTGAGAAGTTCTATGCAGAAGACACATGTGTCTCCTTAACTCCGATCGATACTAGTCACCGTCTATCAAAGAATAGAGGTGAAGGGTCAATTAGTTGGAATACTCAAGGGTCATTGGAAGTTTGATGTATCTCATGACATGTACAAGACCAGACTTAGCTTATGCTGTGAGTAGACTAAGCAGATACACAAGTAATCCAAACTCTAAACAATGGAAGAGCATGACAAGATTACTAAGGTACTTAGAGATACACGAGAAATTATGGTCTATATTATGGCCGTGATCCAGCTGTCATGGAAGGATACAGTGATGCCAAACTGGATATCTGACATTAAAGATTCCAAATCCACAAGTGGATATGTATTCACTCTTGGTGGAGCCGCTATATCTTGGAAATCATCCAAACAGACTGTCATAGCTAGGTCCACCATGGAATTAGAGTTTATTGCGTTGGACAAAGCTGGAGAAGAGGCAAAGTGGCTGCGTCAGTTCCTAGAATATATTCCGGGATGTCCGAAGCCAGTAACGGCTGCGTGCATACACTGTGATTGCCAATCGGCAATTGGAAGAGCTCAAAGTGTGATGTACAATGGGAAGTCAAGGCATATACGACACAGACATAACACGATACGACAACTGTTCTCGACTAGGGTTATCACAATTGACTATGTGAAGTCAAAGGATAACATTACGGATCAGTTAACAAAAGCGTTAAATAAAGAGGCAGTGCATAAGTCGTCGAGAGGAATGGGACTAAAGCCCTTGGGGTAATTTTTTCGAAGGAAACCTAACCTAGAAGACTGGAGATCCCATGACCTAGGTTCAATAGGACAACCTAATTGAACAAATTATGGTCATTGTGGGGGAAAGCCCAAAACACAAAGGGATTTGCATGCTTCCGAGACCATCCCTATATCAAAACAGTGACAAAGAAGGCTAAGCCAATGGCTTTTAATGATTTATGGCAAAATCACCTATGTGAAGAGAGAAGTGGGGTCGCTTCAAATGGAATTATGGGGTGTGCAATTCCTAGAGCTCTCACAGAACCAGACAAGTGTTTATGACCATAACGGACACACCAATGAGGGTCTAGCCAGACTACGGAGAGAATTGTGCGAAGGTGTAATAACGTCTACACACAGAGGACTGGTTCAAAGACATCGCGTCTACCAGTCGCTAGGAGGCTAAGTGCACTTCACAACGGAAAGTTCAAAGGGAACACCTACTTATCTGGCAATACTTGACTGTTGAAGTTATATCGAGAAACCTTGATGAGGAGTAATTTCCATTCATATTGGGGATTGTTGAAAAAAAATGAATGGAAATTATGTTTTTCCATTTATTTATTATTATATAATCATTGAGTATGATTGTAAGCATGATGGATGATTAAAATATTGAATTTGAAATTTCATGTTGTCCCACATTGGTGAGATGAAAAGGATGAGAGTAGTTTATAGGAGCGAGTGTAATGGAAAGAGTATCTCCTATACAAGTACACACACCTAGTGACTGACAGGAGGGCCTGTAAGGCGGCACTTGGCACTTGGTCGCATTGTGGTGGTTTGATGGCGGCACTTGGCACTTGGGACGCTAGCATTGTGTCGTTGTTTCAGGTATTTCTTAAGGTGCTAGGCTAGTCTCAGCAGTACACACTGCTTCGGCTGTTGTACCCTGGGAGACAGACGGGGTCACCTGGTGTAACATCCCGTACTTTTATAAACGATTAAATTCAATACGTTCCAATAATTACAAAAATAATAATAATAATCATAATAATAACAACAACAACAACAACAACAACAACAACAATAATAATAATAATAATAATAATAATAGTAATAATAATAATAACAAATAATAAAGTCCAGGGGGCATTCTGTTATTTCTGAAACTTCAAAAGAAGTTTAAAAACATAAAATAATAACTAATAAACTCCAGGGACTAAAAATGTAAATTCCCAAATTACAAAACCAACCCCCCGCCCCTTTTCGATTTTCCGACCGCCGGACCGGCGAAGCTCCGTCAACTCTCCGGCAACGATCAAAACACAAAAATTACTCAATTTTGAAGCTCAAAACCGGTGCCAATTCATTTGTAAGAAAGATTCGAACCCGAAGCGCACGCCAAAACGCGTTGAATTGGTCCAACCAACGGCTATAATCCACTTTATATTTTTTGACCGTTCTAACGGATAAATCACCCACTAAAATGCTACTTTAATCAAATTAATGCAATCTGAACATTCCTATACAAATTACCAATCGACTACAACTGGAAATAGCACCTGAAAAACAAACAAACAACGAGTTCGATCCCCTCCCTTTCCGCGACCTGCAACTGATCAAACCCCACCCTCCTAGCCTTATAACCCTAAATTAACATAGGGCTTTCAATCATTAGCCTCATTCTAAGCTGTTCGTGCAAATAATTTGATTTTCATCTGAGTTTGATCAACATTCGATCTCAACCTATACCGCGGCTTGTTCTTATAGTTCTTATCATCAATTCGAAACAAAACAGGTAATTGAATACATCATTGTACTCGTTATATCATGGGGAACAAAAGCCCCATGAATTTGGTCATTAGCAGAATCAATTCGGGGTTCAATTTGAGCGATTTCGATCTAGGGTTCATATGAATATGGGGAAACTGGGTTAACCAGGTTTAAAAACAATTGAAACCAAATATAAACGCGGCTGAGGCCTTTGGTTCAGTGGTTGGTGCGTGGGTGTGAGTGTGGGAGGTACCGGGTTCGAACCCGGTTACCTGCAAACATTTTTTTTAAGCTTTTTAAGCCTCTGAAAAATATATAAAAATTTCTAAAAATCCTAAAAATAAATTTTATAAACTCCTCCTATTTAAAATGTTACAAAATGATTTTCTGTAAATTTATTTTGTTTAAAAACCTTAAAATTCTTTATAAAATATTATTTATAAATATTGTAAATAATTATTTTATAAAAATAGACATTATATCGTATTTAATTGTGAAATAATTATAGAAAACCATAGAAATTATACAATATATAATTTCATAAATCATTTGTAAATATAATTATAGGTTATATTTTTATAGTTTAATTAATAAATTATTATTGAATTATACAAAGAATACATACATATACTTCTTTCGAATAAATCAAAAATACAAATAATTTCATTATTTGTCCAAAATCCCACAACTCAATTTAAATCCTAAAATCATTAGGTATAAAATCAAACTCAATATATATAATCGTGTACGCCAACCCAAATCCAATCAAATATATCTATTCACACTGAGTATGTTTTAAAGGATTAGTTATAATCAACAATAAGTATTGATCATATCTGAACGTGCATTGCTTGATTCTGTGAAGTCTTTGTGCATTACATCAATTCAAGGTGAGTTTCGTGGTCCTTTTTTATGTTTATACAAGTTTTCAATGTTTTCAATCAATGGGGGAAAAGTATGCTCACCCGTTTTCAATGCTGTACATCGTATATTTTATGTTCATACTTGGAATCAATGTGATACTGTTTTGCATGCATACATGGTGTTATTCTTGGGAACACTCATACAACCATTAATTCCCGGGTTTGGGAACCAACGGTTAGGTATTGGTAGTACTACTGGGTTGACACCCCCACCCTTCGACGATTGGTTAACTTGCGAGTTACCAACACAGCTGCCAGCAATCCGGCCAAGGGTGAATATATTCCGTCGAATTTATATGCATAACGTCATTAGGGTTTGGTTGTCTTAAACACATGTTATGTGGTTTGTGCTTGCAGTATGATTCCAAATCAAATTCTATACAGCATCAAATACATGTTTTCAATTTAAACCTGCGGAACTCACCAACATTATGTGTTGACATTTTTGAGCATATCTTTTCAGGTGAACATAATCAAAGAGGATAGCTAGTGCGGATGCTTTAGCAGAGACCCTCAGGATTTCATTAGTTTACATTTGTAAATGTATATCATTTGTATTCAATTGTGAACTATATGTATTTTGGATTTAGAATCAATAAGACTATGATAGTCGTGGAACTGACTAACCACGACACAAGTCACCATTGTGTCGGGCGACGTCATGACACGAGGATTTTGCATATAATATGTCTCTGTAATTACACCAAGTGTTATGACGATCCCGTCCGTCGCATCCTCGTGTTTCCGCTTTAAGCGAGGGTGTGACACCTGGGTGGCCTGAAATCTGTTTTAAGGGACCGCTATTGAACAGCAAGCCTCAGCCACACCTTTAATTTTTGGTTGTTTTTTGTTCGTTTACAGATTCGGTTCAAGTGATTCTATATGTTTCAATTCGAGTGATTCTATGTGTTGCTTGGCTGTGTTTGATGAATTGTACAATCATTGTTGATGTTATGATTATTTACTTTTGACATTTTGATCACGTTATGATTTTGTTAATTCTTTACATATTGTTGTAATCATTCTGTCTATTTTAATTTATGTATTTTACTCATTTTGTCCATGTAATTCTATGTAAAATAAATCTTATATTATATTTGTGTTATATATATATATATAACATATAAACGGGTTCTTACTAACTTAAAACAGAAATTTTAAAACCCGTTTTGTGCTCTATTGATTTGTATAAACTATATTTTCTAAAAGTTTACTAAAATCAAACTTTGTGTAAGTTTGAATTTAATCTGTCTCCATATTTTGGTGTTGTCATAAATCGTATTTTAAAATTTTGCGTTTACCAAACTTTGTGATCAAGTGTTAGGAAATTGATCATGTTTGATCAATGTCACTAACTTGGAACTTCTTGTAAACTCTTATAAATTGATTATTTGTTAATCAATAACTGATTCCTTTTAACTATTGTTTCAGAAATGTCTACTGAAGCTGGACAGACGAGCTCCACCACAGGACCTATGACCTCCTCTACTATAGGACCATTGGTTGGTACCCAGGTAACGCATGCAGTGGCTAACCATGCTGAGAGGCCTGAGAAGTTCTATGGCTTGAACTTCAAGAGATGGCAACAAAAAATGTTGTTCTATCTCACTACTTTGAACCTATTGCGAGGTTCTTGACTTAGGTCCCACCTACTCCTGAGGGAGAACCTGATGCTCAGACACTGATTGTTGTCCAAGCTTGGCAGCATTCAGAATACTTGTGTCGTAACTATGTGTTAAACGGACTGGCGGATTTGTTGTATAACGTTTACTGCAAGATAACAACAGCTAAAGAGCTTTGGGAATCTTTAGAGCACAAGTATAAAACAAAGGATGCTGGTACAAAAAAGTTTATGGTGGGAAAGTTCTTGGATTACAAAATGGTTGATTCGAAGACTTTGATGTCTCAAGTCCAAAGCTCTAGATTATCATCAGTGACCTCCTTTCTAAAGGAATGACTCTTGGTGAGACATTCCAAGTGGCTGCGATGATCGAGAAGTTGCCTCCAAGTTGGACCGACTTCAAAAATTATCTTAAGCATAAGCGAAAGGAAATGACCATGGAGGATTTGGTGGTCCGTCTTCGAATTGAGGAAGACAATAGACTGGCTCAAAAAGGAAGTCAAGTGGATGTGGGTGCCAAAGCCAATTTGGTGGAACATGGGCAATCTTCATCTAAAGGAAACAAGTTCGCTAAAGGAAACAAAGGTTTCAAAGGCAAAGGCAAAGTGGATCTTGGGCCTAAAAAGGGTGGTGTAAAGAAAAAGTTTAGCACTTTTAAAGGTAAATGTTATAATTATGGTAAAAGTGGTCATCGCGCTGATCAGTGCAAAGGCCCTAAAAAGGCTAAAACACACATGATGGAGGATGATATTCCTATGGTAGCTATGATCACCGATCTCACGGCTATGTCAGAAGATGTGGCTTCAGAGGTTAATGTTGTGGCAAATAAGCCACAAGCTTGGTGGGTTGACACTGGAGCAACCAGATATGTTAGCCCGGTGAAGCATATCTTTAGAAATTATAAAGAGTTACTGGGTGATGAAAAGCTATATATGGGAAACGCTGCTACAGCGGACATCAAGGGGAAGGTGAAGTGGTCCTCAAGTGGACCTCGGGCAAGGAGCTCACCTTGAAGAATGTGTTATATGTTCCTGATCTGCGCAAGAGTCTTGTGTCAGGATGGCTTCTCAACAAATTTGGTTTTCGTTTAGTGTTTGAGAGTAATAAGTTTATTTTGAGTAAACGTGGTATGTTTGTTGGTAAGGGCTATGTCCAAAATGGTATGTTCAAACTCAATGTAATGGCTATTAATAAGAATGGTAATGAGAATGCATCTACTTCTGCTTACATGATTGAGTCTTTTGATGTGTGGCATGGTCGTTTGGGTCACGTAAATTATAATTTGATGTGTCGTTTAATTAATTTAGATTTCATACCAAAATTTTCAATTGATTCAAATTCTAAATATGAAACATGCGTTGAGGCCAAACAGACAAGATCGTCATTCAAGACGGTTGTAAGAACAACTGAACCCCTTGATATGATTCACACTGATGTGTGTGACTTAAAAGCAATTCCCACTCAAGGTGGTAACAAATACTTCATCACTTTCATTGATGATAGTACAAGATATTGTTATGTTTACTTACTTAAAAGTAAGGATGAAGCAATTGACAAGTTTGTCTTGTACAAAGCCGAGGTTGAGAATCAACTCAATCGGAAAATCAAAGTCATAAGGAGCGATAGAGGTGGTGAATATGTGTCACCGTTTGTAGATATTTATGAAAAAAATGGAAAAATCCATGAACTCACGGCTCCTTATTCCCCATAATCAAACGGCATGGCGGAATGAAAGAACCGCACATTAAAAGAAATGATGAATGCTATGTTAATAAGCTCTGGGGTGAGTCAGGACATGTGGGGGGAAGCCATACTGTCGGCTAATTATGTCTTCAACATGATACCCTTAAAGAACAAAAATGTAACACCATATGAGTTATGGACAAAGATGAAACCTTCATATAAATACATACGAGTGTGGGGGTGTCTAGCAAAAGTGGTCGTGACACCATAAAAGCGCTTACAAATAGGACCTAAAACTGTGGATTGTGTATTCATAGGTTATACCCGTTCTGGTGGCGCACTTCGGTTTTTGGTGCACGATTCAAATAATCCTGGAGTATGCAAGGATACTATCATAGAGGCAAATAATGCTTCATGGTTTGAACATGTGTTTCCCTGCTTGCGAAAAGAACAAGCTGGTCTATCAAAACCAGGTGATGAGTTCATTTAAGAGAACCAGACTGCTCCCCACAATGACATTGAAATAGATGAACCTCAAGAACAATCTAGAAATGAGGAGGTTGAAATAAGAAGAAGTAAAAGGCAAAGGATTGAGAAATCCTTTGGACCTGACTTTCTTACTTATATGGTTGAGAGTGAACCTCAAACCTACCAAGCTGCGGTCACTTCTTCGTAAGGACCTCAATGGAAAGAAGCCATCAAAAGTGAAATTGAATCTATCTTACAGAATCATACCTGGGAGTTAGTCGATCTTCCCCCTGGGTGCAAACCACTTGGATATCGTTGGATATTCAAAAGAAAGTTAAAATCAGATAGCTCCATTGACAAGTATAAGGCAAGGTTGGTGATCAAAGGGTATAGACAAAAGGAGGGTCTAGATTATTTTAACACATACTCGCCCGTGACACGAATAACCTCAATAAGGTTGGTGATTGCGATTGCTTCTTTGAGAAATTTGAAGGTGCATCGGATGGATGTAAGAACCGCATTTCTATATGGTGATTAGAAGAAGAGATTTATATGGAGCAACCAGAAGGGTTCTCCGCTCCTGGCCAGGAGGGAAAAGTTTGCAAACTCGTGAAATCTCTTTATGGGTTGAAACAAGCTCCAAAGCAGTGGCACCAAAAGTTTGATCAGGTGATGCTTGAACATGGGTTCAGGATCAATGAGTGTGATAAATGTGTCTACGTGAAAGACACATCCCGAGGCTATGTTATTTTGTGTCTATATGTGGATGACATGCTTATAATCGGAAGTGATGATAACATGGTAAAGTCAACGAAGGATATGTTGAAAACAAGATTTGATATGAAAGACATGGGTATATTAGATGTGATCCTTGGAGTTAAGATCATAAGAACCCAAATGGTTTGGTCCTAAGTCAATCTCACTATGTTGATAAGATCCTAGAGAAGTTCTGTGCAGAAGACACAGGTGTCTCCTTAACTCCGATCGATACCGGTCACCGTCTATCAAATAATAGAGATGAAGGGGTCAATCAGTTGGAATACTCAAGGGTCATTGAAAGTTTGATGTATCTCATGACACGTACAAGACCAGACTTGGCTTATGCTGTGAGCAGACTAAGCAGATACACAAGTAATCCAAACTCTGAACATTGGAAGAGCATGACAAGATTACGAAGGTACTTGAGATACGTGAGAAATTATGGTCTACATTATGGCCGTGATCCAGCTGTCATGGAAGGATACAGTGATGCCAACTGGATATCTGACATTAGAAATTCCAAATCCACAAGTGGATATGTATTCACTCTTGGTAGAGCCGCTATATCTTAGGAATCATCCAAACAGACTGTCATAGCTAGGTCCACCATGGAATCAGAGTTTACTGCGTTGGACAAAGCTGGAGAAGAGGCAGAGTGGTTGCGTCAGTTCCTAGAATATATTCCGGGATGGCTGAAGCCGGTAACGGCTGTGTGCATACACTGTGATTGCCAATCGGCAATTGGAAGAGCTCAAAGTGTGATGTACAATGGGAAGTCAAGGCATATACGATGCAGACATAACATGATACGACAATTGTTCTCGACTGGGGTTATCACAATTGACTATGTGAAGTCAAAGGATAACATTGCGGATCCGTTAACAAAAGGGTTAAATAAAGAGGCAATGCATAAGTCGTCAAGAGGAATGGGACTAAAGCCCTTGGGTAATTTTTTCGAAGGAAACTTAACCTAAAAGACTGGAGATCCCATGACGTAGGTTCAATAGGACAACCTAATTGAACAAATTATGGTCACTGTGGGGGAAAGCCCAAAATACAAAGGGAGATGCATGCTTCCGAGACCATTCCTATATCAAAACAGTGACAAAGAAGGCTAAGCCAATGGCTTTTAATGATTTATGGCAAAATCACATATGTGAAGAGAGAAGTAGGGTCGCTTCAAATGGAATTATGCGGTGCGCAATTCCTAGAGCTCTCACAGAACCATGTAAGTGTCTATGACCATAACGGACACACCAATGAGGGTCTAGCCAGACTAAGGAGAGAATTGTGTGAAGGTGTAATAACGTCTACACACAGAGGGACTGGTTCAAAGACATCACGTCTACTAGTCACTAGGAGGCTAAGTGCACTTCACAACGGAAAGTTCAAAGGGAACACCTACTTATCTGGCAATACTTGACTGTTGAAGTTATATCGAGAAACCTTGATGAGGAGTAATTTCCATTCATGTGGGGGATTATTGAAAAAAAATGAATGGAAATTATGTTTTTTCATTTATTTAGTATGAATATAATTATTGAGTATGATTGTAAGCATGATGGATGATTAAAACATTGAATTTGAAATTTCATGTTGTCCCACATTGGTGGGATGAAAAGGATGAGAGTAGTTTATAGGAGGGAGTGTAATGGAAAGAGTATCTCCTATACAAGTAGACACACCTAGTGACTGACAGGAGGGCCTGTAAGGGCTCGACTCGCAAGCGCGCCCGCGGCCGGGGCGGGGGCGGGAGCGTTGGCGCTTGGTTGCATTGTGGTGGTTTGATGGAGGCACTTGGCACTTCGCACGCTCGCATCACCTCGAGCCGCTTGAGAGCCGATTTAGTATTTTTTGAACTCTACAGGTTACAACTGTTCGTATTCTATTAGTTAACTAGCATTCATGGATGATTAGTGAATCCTTAATGCCAGTTGAGGAGACTCTTGAGGATCCATAGCCAAGCTTAAAACTGAGTTAAGAGTTCATATGTCGACTGACAAGAAAAACCGGAAAACGCCACTAAACAGCTCTTTCATCGTGTTCTAATCAGCTGCATGAGTTGCACCAATTCGTCTGCTCCATCGCAATCTTTCCCATCCTTAGCAGAACTCCACGTCGTTGTTTCAGGTATTTCTTCAGGTGCTAGGCTAGTCCCGGCGGTACACACTGCTTCGGCTGTCGTACCCTGGGAGACAGACGGGTTCACCTGGGTGGCATGAAATCTGTTTTAAGGGACCGCTGTTGAACAGCAAGCCTCAGCCACACCTTTAATTTTTGGTTGTTTTTTGTTCGTTTACAGATTCAGTTCGAGTGATTCTATATGTTTCAGTTCGAGTGATTCTATATGTTGCTTGGCTGAGTTTGATGAATTATACAATCATTGTTGATGTTATGATTATTTACTTTTGACATTTTTATCACGTCATGATTTTGTTAATTCTTTACATATTGTTGTATTCATTCTGTCTATTTTAATTTATGTATTTTACTCATTTTGTCCATGTAATTCTATGTAAAATAAATCTTATATTATATTTGTGTTATATATATATATATAACATATAAACGGGTTCTTACAGTATGCTTGATCCCCAACTCCATAAGCATATTATCGTCAACTAATTCCTCAGTTAGAGGATACGACTCGTATTTTGATGATACCGTATAATCGTCATCTTTAAAATAATGTCGTGTAATATTATGCATGGGTACGTTACATTCCTATTCTTTTCATGCTTTATTGCTCGTGGCGGTCGTTTTATTAAACCCCACTAAGATTTTAACACCAAATGTTGTGTTGACATCTTTTATTGTATACTCTTTTGTACTCTCTTGAGCTTTATTTTGTTTGCTTGAACTAGTGATGTAGCCGGAAGCAAAAGGATAAACAATTGAACATGTTGATTCAAGAGAATACCAGGAACAACTCTTCTGACTATCGTTGATTTACGAAAAATACCGATAATCAGGATTTCACACTAACACACACTGTGATAGAGAGAAAAATGATTTTTTATAACTTCAAGAACTAGTTTCTCCCGAGAAAAATGATTTTTTATAACTTCAAGAACTAGTTTCTCCCATTTTTTACATGCATATAAAAACAAACCAAAGTCTAATGGGCCACAAAACATGGATGAGCTAAAACCTGGGCCAAATTTAAAGTCCAACAAAATCTAAAAATGAGACAAAAAGTACAATAACTCATAAAATAAGACGTTTTTGGGCCGAAATGATGACCCAAACCGCCTACCACCGTTTATGAAAACGTGCACCTTGGTCCAACGGTTATTTTTACTTGTCGCAAGCCCAAAACGAAGACTTTTAGCCCAAGTTATGGGTATTTCAGTGAAGCCCCTTTTTATTAGCAATCTTGGGCCTCAAAAAGACAATAGCTTGCTCCTCCACACTTGGGCCAACACCACCAAGCCAGTAACTTCACACTTGTAAACCAAGCCAAGTATATCCTATGGGCAAGATAGTAGTCATGCTTGTAATGTTGCTTGTTAGCCTAGTTCACATCTATATGATTTTTTTGCATAAAATCATTGAACAATAGAAATTGAATGAGAACATTGATGTCGTTATTTGAATCGACAACAGCAAAGTTGCATGCGAAATCATAAATCATGTGATGTCACCATTTCAAGCACAATAGTTGAGTTTCGGTCACAAATTCATTGTACAAAATATGCAAACCTAATGTGTGTAGTTGATGTTATTGAGCAACTTAGGAAGACCATGTCTACTTTTATGTGAAGTGTATAAAAGATTGATGTCGGCGGAAGTTGGTACACATAAAAACTATATACTGTATAAAATAATAATTGAATGTAAATGTATTCTAGGCATTCATGTGATGTTCCAGGTGACATAGTTAAATATTCATCATAAGCGTTAGGAAAATTATTGTATGTGAATTAACAAATCGTTGATGTGCACTTTTGTAACGTTGTCAAACTCTTTACCATATTATATCATAACCTTCTTTAAACCATTCAATTATATTCTCTATTGCCCAAATTAATTTTGAAAATAGGTCTTTTGACATCCAAAATCTCGCCTAAACGTCTTATCATCGTATTTTGGTTTTGTGACAAAGAAACTTTCATTAGAGCTGTATGCAAGTTCACAGTTATGATACACATAACCTTTTATTTATGAGCCATCTTTAACTTCTATGACAACCCTAAAAGTTTTATTACATAAATTATAGTATTAGGTCAAAATATATAAATTTACGTATACATGTTGCATGCATGAGTATATATAGAATGTACGTATGCATGTTTGCATGCGTGCATATATATTAAGAACTATTTACGTGTGAATGCATGTGTATATATATAAGAGTTTAGTATGCATGTTTACATGCATGTATAGAAATTAAGAAGGCATGCTTCTGCATATTCTATTGTGCATATATAATATATTCTGCATGTATGTATATATATATTTACACATGATTAGGACTTATGATTATCTATAAATGCACACACATATATATATATATATACAAATTAAGTCGGATCGAACATCATTGAGATAACAAAAACAAACCACTTCTTAAACAATCAATATATAAAACAAAACTAAAACTCTAAACCACACACACCTAAACACTAACTAAAACCTCATTAAAACTGGTTCATCATCGACCCAATGTAAACACCCAAAACCGCCACAAACCCACCTTAAACCCTTGGTACATTGAAGCAAATTAATCACTCGATAATAATAAAGCTTGCAATCATGATATGATGACTCGCAAGCCTCTCAACTCACCACCTAGCTTCATCTTTACACCAAGCACACACTTGAGACTCCACCTAGCACCTACATATCAACTAAGGCTACCTATGCTACTAGACCTAATGATTATCTTCACATGACTACCCCTCGGCCAAATATTCCAAATTAAACCGACTCATGTAGAATCACTTGAAGCTATCATAATTGCAAGTGAATGTGGCAAATTCTAGGACAACCAACGGCCACCTATGCACACACCAAACATCACCACCTTTTGCCACCTAAACTTGTGAGATAACTAAGCAAACCTATACTAGCTTAGTCACCACACTAGGAACCTAGAGTAATTATGTGTACATCCTTATATATGTAAACTCTCGACCGGGAATCATTTGTACATAACCAAGCCACATAACTCACTCTCTTGTATCTCTCGGCATCCACCCTCCAACCACAATCATCATCACCATTGTTCTCTGTCCATCGGGTTCCCTTGGAACAACCTCACAACCGCATACCACAACCATCTCCAACGTCACCAACATCACCCCCGTAACTCAGCAACACCACCACCACCTCCCGTAAACCAACACTACCACCATCACCCGTAGCCATCACCTTAGCAACACCTTTCCCACCACCATTACTATTCACGATCACCACCACCTTCACGACTCTTTCTCTCGGTTTTACAAGCAAGACGAGCATCCAAGAACCCAAGACACCCTCCTCTTCTCATTTTATAAGGTTAAAATCTTTCAAAGTATTTAAAATACCAAAATACATGTGTTAAAAAACACATATAATTGTTTTGGTACATATATATATATATATACATATATATATATATATATATATATATATACACCAAAACTAATCTTTAGGAGTCTGGGAAAAACTTTAAAAATCACAGTAAGGAAAATTCAGAAAAATTATGACAAAAAGTATATTTTTGAATTTATGAGAATTAATCTTGGAAATATTAAGAAAAATAAGTAAAAATAAAAATAAATTTTGATTGTGGGAATAAAAACTGTAAAATATTTAGATAATATTAACTCATTATTATGTAAATTTTAGTAAAAATATATTAAGTAAAGTAATTTATACAAATTATTTAAAAATAAAGAAAATACTCAAAAATACAAATAATTCGGGAAAAATTCTGAAAAAAACATAGAATGACCCTATTGAGGCATAAAAGCTTTAGGAATTATTTGGTATTTTATTTCATTATTATGTTTGAAAATTGATTTTTTTAATTAATCTGTAGTAGAAAAATCTAAATAAATACTTAACCAGTACCATAAATAATGAAAATTTAACTAAAGCTTTAAAAAATCAGAATATATATATGATATAAATTTCATAATTTTTTAATTTGTATAACTATTTTTAATGAATTTTGTACATATTATATAATTTACAGAAACAATATGTTGTGAATTGGACACTATAAATTTTATGGGATAATATAAACTGTTAAAATAATGTTCTGTAAATTTTTAGTAATTTTTTATTAATATTATCTATTTTTGATGATTTATGGAAACTTTGAGACAATTATAAAAATTTATGTGTAATAAAATAAATATTGAGAATTTTGTGGTAATATTATTTGATTATTTTACAGCTAATATTTCAGGAACTAGAAGTTCTAAAAATTTTAAAGACATTTTTGTCTAACTTATAAATTATTTTATAGGTTACCATTTGGAGACACGGTGAGACTCATAACCATTTTGACCTTTTGGTATTTGTAAAGTTTTTGGGGGAAAAATACTGGTTATGTTGATGTATTATTTTTGAAAATATTTTGAGACTTACTGTTATTTGTGATACAACCATTGATTCGAATGAGGAACCGTCTGATAATAGGAGAATATTTACACCAACAGGATGAGTGTTGTGATGCTATTTTCCTGCACCTAACCGAATGAGCGTTAAGATGTAATATTATCTGATCTTGTGAATTATTTCATGACAGTATGATTATGTGTGTGAGTAGGTTTGGTTATAATTGGTGCATCAATAAAATGTTTTGTCTGGATATAAACCTATGATCTCACCAACTTTATGTTGACTATTTGAGTATGCTTTTTCAGGTAAAAATGACTAATAATATTGACTTTTCCTTTGACGTCAACAACGGATGGGGTGAAGTTGTAGGGCAAGTTTGTGTAAGCTTAACAGTCAACATCTATGATGGCAGTATGATAGTGGATGCACATTTCCATTGTACCTGAAGACGTTTAGTTAAAGAATATGTTGTAATAAAGATTATGTCAAATTTTGACATATATGTAATGATGTAATCTATAATATATATATATGAATGAAGTATGTGCTTTATGTTTTCATGTTGTGATTTAATTGTTTGTAATCAATTGTGTTCTAAACAACAAGTCACATCCAAATATCACTTCACGCTTCCGCCGGGATGTGACAACTTCGGATGCGGCGACAACTTCGCCAGGATAGTTAAAAGTTATGATGTTTCGTATCACGAGATGAACTGGCATTAGATGATGATGAAAAATGGTGGAAGCCTTAGAATGCGTTTTATTATGTTAAGAGTAGAAGAAATTGATTTTGTGAAAATGAGGGGGTTTTATTTTAATTTAGAAGATATATATATGTATATATATATATGTATGTATGTATATATATATGTATATATATGTATATATATATATGTATATATATACATATATATACATAGGGGAGGTTCTAATGAAAACCACTTTATAAATGAAAACTAAAAAAACCAAATCTTGACCACTAAAATTTGATCAATGGTCATAAATTAGCATGACTTTTTTGTAAATTTTGTTTGATTAAATCTTACCTAATTAAGTGGAGAAGGGCATAATAGGCAAATCATGTTTATAATTATAACTTCTAATAATCAATGATTACCAAATCCCCTAAAAAATCTCTCTCTCTCTCCTAATCCACAAATATCTCTCCTAATCTACTAATTTTTTATACAAAATATTAAAATGTTTTAAAACATAAATGATACGTAACAAATGGATAGTTGGTACGTATGGTCCGTCTATGTAAGCATATATGTAAGTCTTTGTTTGTGTAATGGTGCGATTAGGATTTTGGTTATATGCTAATGAAGCTTTGGTACATATATGTAACAGTTAATAAACATACGTAAATCATTCATCAACAACTAATATTAAGGTACATATACGTAACAGTTAAAAAATACCAGAATCTAAAAACTGAAGTACATATGTAAAATTCAATAAATACACAATGAGTTATACATATTTTTGTTAGAACCATATCGTAAAATCAGGTTACAATTGATGGGAAAATACAAGTAACATGTCAGCAAGCACTACTGTTACATATGCGTAACAATAGTATTTCGTATTTTGTAACAACGGTGTTACATATATATAACATTAGTATTCATCTTGTTCATTTGATATTCGTGTTCGAAATAAACGTTTTGATAATTGCTTGACCCGACCATCATCATCTTTGATGCAACATATACTTTAACCGATGATCATCATCTTCATAATCATCAATTTCATTTCAAGTTTAGTATCCTTAATTTCATGTCACTGCAAAAACATGTAACAAATATAATAACAACCAGAACCATTAGAAAACTTAAATATGTATATATATGAGAGTACCAACCCAAGTTGTGTATACGTAACAAACAAAAGTACATATATGTAAACAATAAACTTACACATGCATATGTAACAGTAGTGTTACATATATGTAACAGTGGTGTTACGTATATGTAACAACAATACTAAGTATTAGTCTTGTTCATTTTGCCTTCATGACCCCAGTACCATTTTTTCATCCTATTGATTGTGACAACATGAAAATTTTTCATGACTTAATATAATTTTTATGTGAATTTATAAATTATTTTTATATTTTTATTATTATTTAATGATAATATTAATAATAATAAAAATAATGACAATAATAATAATAATATTATTATTATTTAAAAATAATAATGTTAACAATGATAATAATAATAATAATGAAAATATTATTATTAATAATAATTTACATAATTTATTAAATTGATTTAATAAGTCCAGGGGGTGAATTGTAATTATTGAAAACTGTTTTATGAAGCTTTTAACATAAAATAACAAATTTTAAAACCCCAGGGACCATTCTGTAAATATTCAACCCAACCCCCCTTTCCCCGTCGGACCACTATTCCGGCAAAATCTCCGGCAACAATCCGGCCAAATACAAACGCCTACAATACACGGTTTTAATTCAATTAAATACTACCGACCGTTTCTAGATCAAGATTCGAACTCGGGGGCCACATCAATTTGAATATTTCAATCAAAACGAGTGCGATCGATCTACCTAACCCACTTCGGCCGACCACCATCTCAATCGCGCACTGAACAATAATAATAATCGAAATTGATTGCGCACTAACCATCTTCTGAATATTTAAAAACTTCCTTTGAGATCAGTTTGATCTAAAAACACACAAATATATCGAATTGATTACCTCCCTCGGCCGCGACCTGCAACTCACTGTTCTTCATCAAATCGAACTCGAAACAGGTAAATAAACATACCCACATACTCGATTTCTTATAGTGAATAAAAGCCCTATCGTTTCAATCGATTATAACATCGAATTGGGTTTCAATTTGATCGAAACAGAATTAGGGTTCTTGAGGATTGGGGTTATTCAATCTGGTTGTGTTTAAAACCAATTGAAAATGAGTTCTAATGCGGCTGTACGCCTTTGGTTCACTGTTTTGGGCGTGGGAGAGTGTGTTTGTGGTCACGGGTTCGAACCCGGCCACCAACACTTATTTTTTTAAAGCCCTTTTTGGCCTTTTAAAAATACAGAAAAATTGTTAAAAATTATAAAAATAACTTTTAAAAACTTGTTTTATTTAAAAAGCCTTTAAATAATTTTCTGTAAATTATTAATTTAAAAACACCTTAAATAAAATTTATAAAATAATATTTAAAAATATTATAAATAACCATTTTATAAAAATAGACTTTAAATGATGATTTAAAGTACTAATCCATTAATTGGACGCCATATTATTTTTAATTATGGATAAATTATAATAATTGTGGAAATTTAATTCTTTAAAAACCTTATTTATTTATTTAAATAAATATTACATATGTTATAAATTATGATCCTTATAAAAGTGGATTTTTAATAATAATTAAATCATCAAAATTATTTATGGATGTTATATTATTTATGGATTTATCCTGATAATATAAATACAAATTAGATTTTATAAATTTAAATATTTATAAAATCTTACAAAATTAAATATAAATTTACGTGTTTAAACAATGTCTATAGTTTATTCAGAATATAATGATATGTTAAAATCATTATTAAACTAATTAAATGTTATATAAATCATTAATTATTAACAAAAATAATTAAATGATTTAATTATATGTTTATAACAAATCCCCGAAAACCAAACCTTAGATCAACTGAACACCAGGTTCAAGATCTAACTTATTTAGGTTTTGGATTTGTATCTGTTGGCTTACGTGAAATATAATTCCTTAGCAGGAATTTACTAGCTTGTCAACAACACAAAGGACTGAGGTGAGATCGTAATTGTCCCCCCTTTTTAATGATTTAAATATTTTGGGGCTGGAATACATGTCGTGATTGAAATTTCAGATTATTTTGTGAGTTCTCGTGTTTCTCTTTTTACTTTGGTTTTGGGATGAAGCATGCTCTTTTAATCTGGAACTTTTATTTGTGATATTACTGACTGTTCATGGGATGAAACATGCCCTTTTGTTTTATGAACTATGATGGTGCTTTGCTTGATGCTTGTGTGTGGGATAATGAGTTCACCTTATAAAAGGGTTCCGACAGGCTATCCATATGCAAATAAACTATGATACATGGGCAAATTCTATGTGAAGGATTTGTTGGGCTTGTACTTAGTAAGTATGTGGGATAGCGGGTTCACCTTATAAAAGGGTTCCGTATCTTCACAAAATAAACCTTTCTTTGAATGATAATTGACGATTTATCATTGTGTTTTATTTATGAACTCACCAACCCTGTGTTGACACTTGATTTTACATGTATTCTCAGGTATCTACTAGGAGCTTGTGGATATGCACGTAGGATCATATAAGAGCTCAAGATACACATTGTTTATTACCTGAGATATGATTAGACGTATTGTTAAGAAACAATATATATATTTATTTCCGCTACGTATAAAATCTAATGCTCTGAATAATAATGGCTTGGTTATCTAAAACTTATCATATAGATAATTGCATCTCATGTGTAACTACTGTGTTCGATCCTGTTTGCTCACCCCTCCGTGATAGATTCCAGACCCGGAATTTGAGGGTGTGACAGATTGGTATCAGAGCCATTGGTTATAGTGAGTTAGGAATTGCATCTAGCCTATAACCACACACAATAGTTGCACAAAGTAAATTGCCTTAGTTAGAGATTGACTAAGATTAAGAAGTTATATGCTTAAACTTAGATACTTGTTTCCTTAGTACTCGTGTCTTGCTGAATTTAATCGAAAAACCCAGTTTTCTCAAATTCAGAGCAAGATTCCGGTTGTCAAAGTTCGATGGAACTCCCGACGTGGTCCTGAGTTCATTTGGGAATGAGAGGACGAAATGATGTGCAAGTATTCTAACTTGTTCAAAAATGTTGCTAGTACATCTTAATTTTTGAGACGAAAATTCCTCTAACAGGGGGATGATGTGACAACCCGAAAATTTTTCATGACTTAATATAATTTTTATGTGCATTTATAAATTATTTTTATATTTTTATTATTATTTAATGATAATATTAATAATAAAAAAAATAATGACAATAATAATAATAATAATATTATTATTTAAAAATAATAACGTTAATAATGATAATAATAATAATAATGAAAATATTATTATTAATAATAATTTACATAATTTATTAAATTGATTTAATAAGTCCAGGGGGTGAATTGTAATTATTGAAAACTGTTTTATGAAGCTTTTAACATAAAATAACAAATTTTAAAACCCCAGGGACCATTCTGTAAATATTCAACCCAAACCCCCTTTCCCCGTCGGACCACTATTCCGGCCAAATCTCCGGCAACAATCCGGCCAAATACAAACGCCCACAATACACGGTTTTAATTCAATTAAATACTACCGACCGTTTCTAGATCAAGATTCGAACTCGGGGGCCACATCAATTTGAATATTTCAATCAAAACGAGTGCGATCGATCTACCTAACCCACTTCGGCCGACCACCATCTCAATCGCGCACTGAACAATAATAATAATCGAAATTGATTGCGCACTAACCATCTTCTGAATATTTAAAAACTTCCTTTTGAGATCAGTTTGATCTAAAAACATACAAATATATCGAATTGATTACCTCCCTCGGCCGCGACCTGCAACTCACTGTTCTTCATCAAATCGAACTCGAAACAGGTAAATAAACATACCCACATACTCGATTTCTTATAGTGAATAAAAGCCCTATCGTTTCAATCGATTATAACATCGAATTGGGTTTCAATTTGATCGAAACAGAATTAGGGTTCTTGAGGATTGGGGTTATTCAATCTGGTTGTGTTTAAAACCAATTGAAAATGAGTTCTAATGCGGCTGTATGCCTTTGGTTCACTGGTTTGGGCGTGGGAGAGTGTGTTTGTGGTCACGGGTTCGAACCCGGCCACCAACACTTATTTTTTTAAAGCCCTTTTTGGCCTTTTAAAAATACAGAAAAATTGTTAAAAATTATAAAAATAACTTTTAAAAACTTCTTTTATTTTAAAAGCCTTTAAATAATTTTCTGTAAATTATTTATTTAAAAACACCTTAAATAAAATTTATAAAATAATATTTAAAAATATTATAAATAACCATTTTATAAAAATAGACTTTAAATGATGATTTAAAGTACTAATCCATTAATTGGACGCCATATTATTTTTAATTATGGATAAATTATAATAATTGTGGAAATTTAATTCTTTAAAACCTTATTTATTTATTTAAATAAATATTACATATGTTATAAATTATGATCCTTATAAAAGCGGATTTTTAATAATAATTAAATCATCAAAATTATTTATGGATGTTATATTATTTATGGATTTATCCTGATAATATAAATACAAATTAGATTTTATAAATTTAAATATTTATAAAATCTTACAAAATTAAATATAAATTTACGTGTTTAAACAATGTCTATAATTTATTTAGAATATAATGATATGTTAAAATCATTATTAAACTAATTAAATGTTATATAAATCATTAATTATTAACAAAAATAATTAAATGATTTAATTATATGTTTATAACAAATCCCCGAAACCAAACCTTAGATCAACTGAACACCAGGTTCAAGATCTAACTTATTTAGGTTTTGGATTTGTATCTGTTGGCTTACGTGAAATATAATTCCTTAGCAGGAATTTACTAGCTTGTCAACAACACAAAGGACTGAGGTGAGTTCGTAATTGTCCCCCCTTTTTAATGATTTAAATATTTTGGGGCTGGAATACATGTCGTGATTGAAATTTCAGATTATTTTGTGAGTTCTCGTGTTTCTCTTTTTACTTTGGTTTTGGGATGAAGCATGCTTTTTTAATCTGGAACTTTTATTTGTGATATTACTGACTGTTCATGGGATGAAACATGCCCTTTTGTTTTATGAACTATGATGGTGCTTTGCTTGATGCTTATGTGTGGGATAATGAGTTCACCTTATAAAAGGGTTCCGATAGGCTATCCATATGCAAATAAACTATGATACATGGGCAAATCCTATGTGAAGGATTTGTTGGGCTTGTACTTAGTAAGTATGTGGGATAGCGGGTTCACCTTATAAAAGGGTTCCGTATCTTCACAAAATAAACCTTTCTTTGAATGATAATTGACGATTTATCATTGTGTTTTATTTATGAACTCACCAACCCTGTGTTGACACTTGATTTTACATGTATTCTCAGGTATCTACTAGGAGCTTGTGGATATGCACGTAGGATCATATAAGAGCTCAAGATACACATTGTTTATTACCTGAGATATGATTAGACGTGTTGTTAAGAAACAATATATATATTTATTTCCGCTGCATATAAAATCTAATGCTCTGAATAATAATGGCTTGGTTATCTAAAACTTATCATATAGATAACTGCATCTCATATGTAACTACTGTGTTCGATCCTGTTTGCTCACCCCTCCGTGATAGATTCCAGACCCGGAATTTAAAGGTGTGACAGATTGGTATCAGAGCCATTGGTTATAGTGAGTTAGGAATTGCATCTAGCCTATAGCCACACACAATAGTTGCACAAAGTAAATTGCCTTAGTTAGAGATTGACTAAGATTAAGAAGTTATATGCTTAAACTTAGATACTTGTTTCCTTAGTACTCGTGTCTTGCTGAATTTAATCAAAAACCCAGTTTTCTTAAATTCAGAGCAAGATTCCGGTTGTCAAAGTTCGATGGAACTCCCGACGTGGTCCTGAGTTCATTTGAGAATGAGAGGACGAAATGATGTGCAAGTATTCTAACTTGTTCAAAAATGTTGCTAGTACATCTTAATTTTCGGGACGAAAATTCCTCTAACAGGGGGATGATGTGACAACCCGAAAATTTTTCATGACTTAATATAATTTTTATGTGAATTTATAAATTATTTTTATATTTTTATTATTATTTAATGATAATATTAATAATAAAAAAAATAATGACAATAATAATAATAATAATATTATTATTTAAAAATAATAACGTTAATAATGATAATAATAATAATAATGAAAATATTATTATTAATAATAATTTACATAATTTATTAAATTGATTTAATAAGTCCAGGGGGTGAATTGTAATTATTGAAAACTGTTTTATGAAGCTTTTAACATAAAATAACAAATTTTAAAACCCCAGGGACATTTCTGTAAATATTCAACCCAACCCCCCTTTCCCCGTCGGACCACTATTCCGGCCAAATCTCCGGCAACAATCCGGCCAAATACAAACGCCCACAATACACGGCTTTAATTCAATTAAATACTACCGACCGTTTCTAGATCAAGATTCGAACTCGGGGGCCACATCAATTTGAATATTTCAATCAAAACGAGTGCGATCGATCTACCTAACCCACTTCGGCCGACCACCATCTCAATCGCGCACTGAACAATAATAATAATCGAAATTGATTGCGCACTAACCATCTTCTGAATATTTAAAAACTTCCTTTGAGATCAGTTTGATCTAAAAACACACAAATATATCAAATTGATTACCTCCCTCGGCCGC
>CM044011.1:54132288-54134788 GCA_024085815.1 Flaveria linearis | reverse complement strand
TTTTAAGTGAAAAATAGGGTCCTAATGGGGACATCGCTGGAGTTTTTGTGGGTAGGCCGGGTCAAACGGTCACGGTTAGGGCTTGTCGTCATTTTGGCACCTAACCGTGACCGCAAGCCCTTGCGGTCACGGTTTCTGTTTGGCCTACCCGTGACCTCGTGACAACAAAACGAAAAAATGGCCTGATAAAGTTGAAAACTGGTGCACAAACCGTCACGGGTAGGCCTACCCATGACCTCTAGGGTACGAGGTCTCAGTTTAAGGTACGAGGTGACAAAAGGGCTGACAAAAGGGTCTGGATTCGCGCCACGAACCGTCACGTGGAGGCCAAACCGTGACGGTTTGTGCTCCAGATTTTCACCTTAAATACCTTTCCTCTTTCAACACTCCACATCTCATCCAACATTCGAATTTTTTTCATTTGAGCTTTCATTCGTCCAACACTCGAGATTTTTCAGCCTTCGTCATTCCAAAAACACGTTAATTCGAAAACAATGTGGGGTTCGGGAGATCATTATCAAAAGCCGAAGCTTTCAGATTTGATTGAGGTGCCACATATCGAAGATTCGAACTAGGTTGAACTAGTATATGTTTTATTATAACTTATTATTTGAAATATCTAACCATTATCTTTTTTAGGAATATTACGTATACGGGAGTCACCTTCCGTGGGGGGAGGAGGAAACCAACCCGTCGAACACATTTGCTCAAGAGGCGTACAACTCTTTATTGGACCGACAGGCTATGGTGAAGTGTACAGATATCCCCCTTGCAATTCTTACGGGCATGCCCCGAACACGTACCACTCACAAACAGAGCTGGATTACGGATATCCCCCGTACCAGTCAGAACTAGAAGTTACACATGTGTCAGATACTTTTAATGGGAATGACACAGATGAGAGTGACGGTTCGGTTCACCTCAAAGAAAACCATGGGGACACCGCGGAGCATGATGGGGATGAGGATCAGATAAGAAAGGCTACGGTTTCTTATAAAACCGATAAAGTATGAAGATTTTTATTCTTTTGTTTATTTTATTTTTTTATTTGTTTTATATATTTTTTTTATGTCTAGCTTTATCATTTTTTCAATATTTTGATTCTCGTGAGGACTTGGAGAAGTGGGCTAAAACGAGAGGACACGAGCATGGGTGCGTCATTGTGGTGGGTCGGTCACGAAAAAAGGATGTGGAACTATTATGCAATCGTAGTGGTGAACCTAAATTCACTGGCACAAGTAGACATACTGGGAGCATAAAGAAAGGATGTCCCTTTAAACTCGTAGGAAAGTATGTAGGAAAGAGTGACAGTTGGATGTTAGAGGTGAGAAACAAGACGCACAACCACGATCCTGTTGTGTACGAGGAGGGCCACACGCATCTTAGGAAGATGACCGCCGAAGAAATTGATCTTGTCGAGAAGTTACACAGGCAGCACGTGCGGCCACGACATATCCATTCAGCCGTAAGGGAGCAGTTTCCCCACATCGTCTGTGTTGTTCAAGACATATACAATCTGACGTCGAAGTTTAGGGCTGAGGGGAGAGAAGGCATCACACCAATGCAGGAACTTGAAAACCTGCTACAATCTAAAGAGTTCGTGTATGAAACACGAACGGATGCAACTACTAAGGCCGTGGAAGATGTTTTCTTTTGTCATCCTACTTCGTATAAAATGTGGCGCGCATTCCCGCACGTGATGTTGATAGACACGACGTACAAGACCAACATGTACAACATTCCGTTTGTTCAGGTTATTGGCGTTACGTCGACGTCGAAGTCGTTTTGTGTTGCGCATGCATTTATATCGAGGGAACGGCACGACAACTTCACATGGGTACTAGAGCGGATCAGAGATATGCTCAATGGGTGTGTGGAGCCCCGCGTTATTGTCACAGACAGGGACCTGGCCCTGATGAGCGCGTGTGACACAGTGTTCCCGAGTGCTACTAAAAACCTATGCAGGTGGCACGTTCGGGAGAATATCAAAAGACGGTGGAATATCCTTTTCAAAACCGACATGTGGAAGGATTTTTCATACTGGTGGAAGACCTTGTGTTCGTCTCCCACAGAGGCAATGTACAATTACAATTGCAGGAAGATGGAAGAAAAGTTAAATGAAGATGGTAAACGTGGTAAGAATTTCACAGTTATTTTTACTCTAATAATTTATTTGTTCATTTTATAAAATTTGTTATTTCTTTCAGAGGTATGGGAATATATTTGGAATAATTGGTTGGTGCCGTACAAAGAGAAAATTGTTACTTGTTGGATGTACGACCGCCTTAACTTTGGTGAATTTACAACTAATAGGGTTGAGGGCCAACATGCCAACTTCAAGAGTTACCTCACAGGGACCAACAATACGTTGCACACACTTTTCGGATATGTTTGTGACCTCGTGCGCGGCCAGGAGATTGAAATTTGTAAAACATTCGAGGTGTCCCGTGTGAAATTAAAAAAGACCTCGACTGCCATTGTTTTCAAAATTACATTATAA